>CAMPDV010000356.1:0-315918 GCA_946699065.1 Loxodes magnus | reverse complement strand
TGCAATAAATAATATAATATGATATAAAATAATATAAAAAACAAGTTAAAATAAGCATTATAAAGAGTGAAATATAAAAATAAAGAGCAATGGAAAAAAGATTAAAATATAAGTCATAATTTGTATATAAAAAAGCATTGAAAAAGAAACTGAGTCTCGTAAATATAATAAATATGACTGAAAAAAGACAAAAAAGAATATAAATATAGTTCCCCGCGTCTAATAGATAAGACTTGTCATAAAAACATAGCCAAATAAACCGCTTAGACAAAATGGGACCCCCGCGTCTAATATATATGAATTGCTATAAAACTGACATAAAAAAGCTGCGAATAAAAGTAATGCGACTGAATAAAATAAAATATCGCAAATAAATTGACAACAAAAGATAATGAAATAAAAATAATGGTACTCCCGCGTCTATTAAACGAAAACACAATAAAATTAAAATATTAAATGGAATAATAAAGAAAGTAAAAGAATAAATGTGCAAAATTAGTAATAAAAACAAAATAAAGATAATAAATAATTTTAGAGGACTGATAAAACAGCAATAAAAATGATATGTTAAAATTAGAGTATAAAAGTGCTTGCTTAATGAAAAAGAAGAATAAAAACGTTAATAAAAGTGACCTGCGTAATATGTATATAAATTGACAACATGAAAATGAAGAATATAGTAAATATTGATTAAAAGATACGAAAAACAGCAAATAAATGTAAAAAAAATGATAAAAAGTACTGATATAAATATAAAAATTGAATGGATGAGGATAATAAAAAGTCTAAAACTGATATGAAAGAGGATAAACGAGGACGAACGGGTGACTTTTCTGTATGAGTAATAGGATCTGATTAGGTGATAGAAGTTGATTAAAGTAAAGCAAAAAAGATTATAGTATAAACGAGCAACTTGCATGCAATAAATAATATAATATGATATAAAATAATATAAAAAACAAGTTAAATAAGCATTATAAAGAGTGAAATATAAAAATAAAGAGCAATGGAAAAAAGATTAAAATATAAGTCATAATTTGTATATAAAAAAGCATTGAAAAAGAAACTGAGTCTCGTAAATATAATAAATATGACTGAAAAAAGACAAAAAAGAATATAAATATAGTTCCCGCGTCTAATAGATAAGACTTGTCATAAAAACATAGCCAAATAAACCGCTTAGACAAAATGGGACCCCCCGCGTCTAATATATATGAATTGCTATAAAACTGACATAAAAAAGCTGCGAATAAAAGTAATGCGACTGGAATAAAATAAAATATCGCAAATAAATTGACAACAAAAGATAATGAAATAAAAATAATGGTACTCCCGCGTCTATTAAACGAAAACACAATAAAATTAAAATATTAAATGGAATAATAAAGAAAGTAAAAGAATAAATGTGCAAAATTAGTAATAAAAACAAAATAAAGATAATAAATAATTTTAGAGGACTGATAAAACAGCAATAAAAATGATATGTTAAAATTAGAGTATAAAAGTGCTTGCTTAATGAAAAAGAAGAATAAAAACGTTAATAAAAGTGACCTGCGTAATATGTATATAAATTGACAACATGAAAATGAAGAATATAGTAAATATTGATTAAAAGATACGAAAAACAGCAAATAAATGTAAAAAAAATGATAAAAAGTACTGATATAAATATAAAAATTGAATGGATGAGGATAATAAAAAGTCTAAACTGATATGAAAGAGGATAAACGAGGACGAACGGGTGACTTTTCTGTATGAGTAATAGGATCTGATTAGGTGATAGAAGTTGATTAAAGTAAAGCAAAAAAGATTATTGTATAAACGAGCAACTTGCATGCAATAAATAATATAATATGATATAAAATAATATAAAAAACAAGTTAAATAAGCATTATAAAGAGTGAAATATAAAAATAAAGAGCAATGGAAAAAAGATTAAAATATAAGTCATAATTTGTATATAAAAAAGCATTGAAAAAGAAACTGAGTCTCGTAAATATAATAAATATGACTGAAAAAAGACAAAAAAAGAATATAAATATAGTTCCCGCGTCTAATAGATAAGACTTGTCATAAAAACATAGCCAAATAAACCGCTTAGACAAAATGGGACCCCCGCGTCTAATATATATGAATTGCTATAAAACTGACATAAAAAAGCTGCGAATAAAAGTAATGCGACTGGAATAAAATAAAATATCGCAAATAAATTGACAACAAAAGATAATGAAATAAAAATAATGGTACTCCCGCGTCTATTAAACGAAAACACAATAAAATTAAAATATTAAATGGAATAATAAAGAAAGTAAAAGAATAAATGTGCAAAATTAGTAATAAAAACAAAATAAAGATAATAAATAATTTTAGAGGACTGATAAAACAGCAATAAAAATGATATGTTAAAATTAGAGTATAAAAGTGCTTGCTTAATGAAAAAGAAGAATAAAAACGTTAATAAAAGTGACCTGCGTAATATGTATATAAATTGACAACATGAAAATGAAGAATATAGTAAATATTGATTAAAAGATACGAAAAACAGCAAATAAATGTAAAAAAAAATGATAAAAAGTACTGATATAAATATAAAAATTGAATGGATGAGGATAATAAAAAGTCTAAAACTGATATGAAAGAGGATAAACGAGGACGAACGGGTGACTTTTCTGTATGAGTAATAGGATCTGATTAGGTGATAGAAGTTGATTAAAGTAAAGCAAAAAAGATTATTGTATAAACGAGCAACTTGCATGCAATAAATAATATAATATGATATAAAATAATATAAAAAACAAGTTAAATAAGGCATTATAAAGAGTGAAATATAAAAATAAAGAGCAATGGAAAAAAGATTAAAATATAAGTCATAATTTGTATATAAAAAAGCATTGAAAAAGAAACTGAGTCTCGTAAATATAATAAATATGACTGAAAAAAGACAAAAAAGAATATAAATATAGTTCCCGCGTCTAATAGATAAGACTTGTCATAAAAACATAGCCAAATAAACCGCTTAGACAAAATGGGACCCCCGCGTCTAATATATATGAATTGCTATAAAACTGACATAAAAAAGCTGCGAATAAAAGTAATGCGACTGGAATAAAATAAAATATCGCAAATAAATTGACAACAAAAGATAATGAAATAAAAATAATGGTACTCCCCGCGTCTATTAAACGAAAACACAATAAAATTAAAATATTAAATGGAATAATAAAGAAAGTAAAAGAATAAATGTGCAAAATTAGTAATAAAAACAAAATAAAGATAATAAATAATTTAGAGGACTGATAAAACAGCAATAAAAATGATATGTTAAAATTAGAGTATAAAAGTGCTTGCTTAATGAAAAAGAAGAATAAAAACGTTAATAAAAGTGACCTGCGTAATATGTATATAAATTGACAACATGAAAATGAAGAATATAGTAAATATTGATTAAAAGATACGAAAAACAGCAAATAAATGTAAAAAAAATGATAAAAAGTACTGATATAAATATAAAAATTGAATGGATGAGGATAATAAAAAGTCTAAAAACTGATATGAAAGAGGATAAACGAGGACGAACGGGTGACTTTTCTGTATGAGTAATAGGATCTGATTAGGTGATAGAAGTTGATTAAAGTAAAGCAAAAAAGATTATTGTATAAACGAGCAACTTGCATGCAATAAATAATATAATATGATATAAAATAATATAAAAAACAAGTTAAATAAGCATTATAAAGAGTGAAATATAAAAATAAAGAGCAATGGAAAAAAGATTAAAATATAAGTCATAATTTGTATATAAAAAAGCATTGAAAAAGAAACTGAGTCTCGTAAATATAATAAATATGACTGAAAAAAGACAAAAAAGAATATAAATATAGTTCCCCGCGTCTAATAGATAAGACTTGTCATAAAAACATAGCCAAATAAACCGCTTAGACAAAATGGGACCCCCGCGTCTAATATATATGAATTGCTATAAAACTGACATAAAAAAGCTGCGAATAAAAGTAATGCGACTGGAATAAAATAAAATATCGCAAATAAATTGACAACAAAAGATAATGAAATAAAAATAATGGTACTCCCGCGTCTATTAAACGAAAACACAATAAAATTAAAATATTAAATGGAATAATAAAGAAAAGTAAAAGAATAAATGTGCAAAATTAGTAATAAAAACAAAATAAAGATAATAAATAATTTTAGAGGACTGATAAAACAGCAATAAAAATGATATGTTAAAATTAGAGTATAAAAGTGCTTGCTTAATGAAAAAGAAGAATAAAAACGTTAATAAAAGTGACCTGCGTAATATGTATATAAATTGACAACATGAAAATGAAGAATATAGTAAATATTGATTAAAAGATACGAAAAACAGCAAATAAATGTAAAAAAAATGATAAAAAGTACTGATATAAATATAAAAATTGAATGGATGAGGATAATAAAAAGTCTAAAACTGATATGAAAGAGGATAAACGAGGACGAACGGGTGACTTTTCTGTATGAGTAATAGGATCTGATTAGTGATAGAAGTTGATTAAAGTAAAGCAAAAAAGATTATTGTATAAACGAGCAACTTGCATGCAATAAATAATATAATATGATATAAAATAATATAAAAAACAAGTTAAATAAGCATTATAAAGAGTGAAATATAAAAATAAAGAGCAATGGAAAAAAGATTAAAATATAAGTCATAATTTGTATATAAAAAAGCATTGAAAAAGAAACTGAGTCTCGTAAATATAATAAATATGACTGAAAAAAGACAAAAAAGAATATAAATATAGTTCCCGCGTCTAATAGATAAGACTTGTCATAAAAACATAGCCAAATAAACCGCTTAGACAAAATGGGACCCCCGCGTCTAATATATATGAATTGCTATAAAACTGACATAAAAAAGCTGCGAATAAAAGTAATGCGACTGGAATAAAATAAAATATCGCAAATAAATTGACAACAAAAGATAATGAAATAAAAATAATGGTACTCCCGCGTCTATTAAACGAAAACACAATAAAATTAAAATATTAAATGGAATAATAAAGAAAGTAAAAGAATAAATGTGCAAAATTAGTAATAAAAACAAAATAAAGATAATAAATAATTTTAGAGGACTGATAAAACAGCAATAAAAATGATATGTTAAAATTAGAGTATAAAAGTGCTTGCTTAATGAAAAAGAAGAATAAAAACGTTAATAAAAGTGACCTGCGTAATATGTATATAAATTGACAACATGAAAATGAAGAATATAGTAAATATTGATTAAAAGATACGAAAAACAGCAAATAAATGTAAAAAAATGATAAAAAGTACTGATATAAATATAAAAATTGAATGGATGAGGATAATAAAAAGTCTAAAACTGATATGAAAGAGGATAAACGAGGACGAACGGGTGACTTTTCTGTATGAGTAATAGGATCTGATTAGGTGATAGAAGTTGATTAAAGTAAAGCAAAAAAGATTATTGTATAAACGAGCAACTTGCATGCAATAAATAATATAATATGATATAAAATAATATAAAAAACAAGTTAAATAAGCATTATAAAGAGTGAAATATAAAAATAAAGAGCAATGGAAAAAGATTAAAATATAAGTCATAATTTGTATATAAAAAAGCATTGAAAAAGAAACTGAGTCTCGTAAATATAATAAATATGACTGAAAAAAGACAAAAAAGAATATAAATATAGTTCCCGCGTCTAATAGATAAGACTTGTCATAAAAACATAGCCAAATAAACCGCTTAGACAAAATGGGACCCCCGCGTCTAATATATATGAATTGCTATAAAACTGACATAAAAAAGCTGCGAATAAAAGTAATGCGACTGGAATAAAATAAAATATCGCAAATAAATTGACAACAAAAGATAATGAAATAAAAATAATGGTACTCCCGCGTCTATTAAACGAAAACACAATAAAATTAAATATTAAATGGAATAATAAAGAAGTAAAAGAATAAATGTGCAAAATTAGTAATAAAAACAAAATAAAGATAATAAATAATTTTAGAGGACTGATAAAACAGCAATAAAAATGATATGTTAAAATTAGAGTATAAAAGTGCTTGCTTAATGAAAAAGAAGAATAAAAACGTTAATAAAAGTGACCTGCGTAATATGTATATAAATTGACAACATGAAAATGAAGAATATAGTAAATATTGATTAAAAGATACGAAAAACAGCAAATAAATGTAAAAAAAATGATAAAAAGTACTGATATAAATATAAAAATTGAATGGATGAGGATAATAAAAAGTCTAAAACTGATATGAAAGAGGATAAACGAGGACGAACGGGGTGACTTTTCTGTATGAGTAATAGGATCTGATTAGGTGATAGAAGTTGATTAAAGTAAAGCAAAAAAGATTATTGTATAAACGAGCAACTTGCATGCAATAAATAATATAATATGATATAAAATATATAAAAAAACAAGTTAAATAAGCATTATAAAGAGTGAAATATAAAAATAAAGAGCAATGGAAAAAAGATTAAAATATAAGTCATAATTTGTATATAAAAAAGCATTGAAAAAGAAACTGAGTCTCGTAAATATAATAAATATGACTGAAAAAAGACAAAAAAGAATATAAATATAGTTCCCGCGTCTAATAGATAAGACTTGTCATAAAAACATAGCCAAATAAACCGCTTAGACAAAATGGGACCCCCGCGTCTAATATATATGAATTGCTATAAAACTGACATAAAAAAGCTGCGAATAAAAGTAATGCGACTGGAATAAAATAAAATATCGCAAATAAATTGACAACAAAAGATAATGAAATAAAAATAATGGTACTCCCGCGTCTATTAAACGAAAACACAATAAAATTAAAATATTAAATGGAATAATAAAGAAAGTAAAAGAATAAATGTGCAAAATTAGTAATAAAAACAAAATAAGATAATAAATAATTTTAGAGGACTGATAAAACAGCAATAAAAATGATATGTTAAAATTAGAGTATAAAAGTGCTTGCTTAATGAAAAAGAAGAATAAAAACGTTAATAAAAGTGACCTGCGTAATATGTATATAAATTGACAACATGAAAATGAAGAATATAGTAAATATTGATTAAAAGATACGAAAAACAGCAAATAAATGTAAAAAAAATGATAAAAAGTACTGATATAAATATAAAAATTGAATGGATGAGGATAATAAAAAGTCTAAAACTGATATGAAAGAGGATAAACGAGGACGAACGGGTGACTTTTCTGTATGAGTAATAGGATCTGATTAGGTGATAGAAGTTGATTAAAGTAAAGCAAAAAAGATTATTGTATAAACGAGCAACTTGCATGCAATAAATAATATAATATGATATAAAATAATATAAAAAACAAGTTAAATAAGCATTATAAAGAGTGAAATATAAAAATAAAGAGCAATGGAAAAAAGATTAAAATATAAGTCATAATTTGTATATAAAAAAGCATTGAAAAAGAAACTGAGTCTCGTAAATATAATAAATATGACTGAAAAAAGACAAAAAAGAATATAAATATAGTTCCCGCGTCTAATAGATAAGACTTGTCATAAAAACATAGCCAAATAAACCGCTTAGACAAAATGGGACCCCCGCGTCTAATATATATGAATTGCTATAAAACTGACATAAAAAAGCTGCGAATAAAAGTAATGCGACTGGAATAAAATAAAATATCGCAAATAAATTGACAACAAAAGATAATGAAATAAAAATAATGGTACTCCCGCGTCTATTAAACGAAAACACAATAAAATTAAAATATTAAATGGAATAATAAAGAAAGTAAAAGAATAAATGTGCAAAATTAGTAATAAAAAACAAAATAAAGATAATAAATAATTTTAGAGGACTGATAAAACAGCAATAAAAATGATATGTTAAAATTAGAGTATAAAAGTGCTTGCTTAATGAAAAAGAAGAATAAAAAACGTTAATAAAAGTGACCTGCGTAATATGTATATAAATTGACAACATGAAAATGAAGAAATATAGTAAATATTGATTAAAAGATACGAAAAACAGCAAATAAATGTAAAAAAAAATGATAAAAAGTACTGATATAAATATAAAAATTGAATGGATGAGGATAATAAAAAGTCTAAAACTGATATGAAAGAGGATAAACGAGGACGAACGGGTGACTTTTCTGTATGAGTAATAGGATCTGATTAGGTGATAGAAGTTGATTAAAGTAAAGCAAAAAAGATTATTGTATAAACGAGCAACTTGCATGCAATAAATAATATAATATGATATAAAAATAATATAAAAAACAAGTTAAATAAGCATTATAAAGAGTGAAATATAAAAATAAAGAGCAATGGAAAAAAGATTAAAATATAAGTCATAATTTGTATATAAAAAAGCATTGAAAAAGAAACTGAGTCTCGTAAATATAATAAATATGACTGAAAAAAGACAAAAAAGAATATAAATATAGTTCCCGCGTCTAATAGATAAGACTTGTCATAAAAACATAGCCAAATAAACCGCTTAGACAAAATGGGACCCCCGCGTCTAATATATATGAATTGCTATAAAACTGACATAAAAAAGCTGCGAATAAAAGTAATGCGACTGGAATAAAATAAAATATCGCAAATAAATTGACAACAAAAGATAATGAAATAAAAATAATGGTACTCCCGCGTCTATTAAACGAAAACACAATAAAATTAAAATATTAAATGGAATAATAAAGAAAGTAAAAGAATAAATGTGCAAAATTAGTAATAAAAACAAAATAAAGATAATAAATAATTTTAGAGGACTGATAAAACAGCAATAAAAATGATATGTTAAAATTAGAGTATAAAAGTGCTTGCTTAATGAAAAAGAAGAATAAAAACGTTAATAAAAGTGACCTGCGTAATATGTATATAAATTGACAACATGAAAATGAAGAATATAGTAAATATTGATTAAAAGATACGAAAAACAGCAAATAAATGTAAAAAAAAATGATAAAAAGTACTGATATAAATATAAAAATTGAATGGATGAGGATAATAAAAAGTCTAAAACTGATATGAAAGAGGATAAACGAGGACGAACGGGTGACTTTTCTGTATGAGTAATAGGATCTGATTAGGTGATAGAAGTTGATTAAAGTAAAGCAAAAAAGATTATTGTATAAACGAGCAACTTGCATGCAATAAATAATATAATATGATATAAAATAATATAAAAAACAAGTTAAATAAGCATTATAAAGAGTGAAATATAAAAATAAAGAGCAATGGAAAAAAGATTAAAATATAAGTCATAATTTGTATATAAAAAAGCATTGAAAAAGAAACTGAGTCTCGTAAATATAATAAATATGACTGAAAAAAGACAAAAAAGAATATAAATATAGTTCCCGCGTCTAATAGATAAGACTTGTCATAAAAACATAGCCAAATAAACCGCTTAGACAAAATGGGACCCCCGCGTCTAATATATATGAATTGCTATAAAACTGACATAAAAAAAGCTGCGAATAAAAGTAATGCGACTGGAATAAAATAAAATATCGCAAATAAATTGACAACAAAAGATAATGAAATAAAAATAATGGTACTCCCCCGCGTCTATTAAACGAAAACACAATAAAATTAAAATATTAAATGGAATAATAAAGAAAGTAAAAGAATAAATGTGCAAAATTAGTAATAAAAACAAAATAAAGATAATAAATAATTTTAGAGGACTGATAAAACAGCAATAAAAATGATATGTTAAAAATTAGAGTATAAAAGTGCTTGCTTAATGAAAAAGAAGAATAAAAACGTTAATAAAAGTGACCTGCGTAATATGTATATAAATTGACAACATGAAAATGAAGAATATAGTAAATATTGATTAAAAGATACGAAAAACAGCAAATAAATGTAAAAAAAATGATAAAAAGTACTGATATAAATATAAAAATTGAATGGATGAGGATAATAAAAAGTCTAAAACTGATATGAAAGAGGATAAACGAGGACGAACGGGTGACTTTTCTGTATGAGTAATAGGATCTGATTAGGTGATAGAAGTTGATTAAAGTAAAGCAAAAAAGATTATTGTATAAACGAGCAACTTGCATGCAATAAATAATATAATATGATATAAAATAATATAAAAACAAGTTAAATAAGCATTATAAAGAGTGAAATATAAAAAATAAAGAGCAATGGAAAAAAGATTAAAATATAAGTCATAATTTTGTATATAAAAAAGCATTGAAAAAGAAACTGAGTCTCGTAAATATAATAAATATGACTGAAAAAAGACAAAAAGAATATAAATATAGTTCCCGCGTCTAATAGATAAGACTTGTCATAAAACATAGCCAAATAAACCGCTTAGACAAAATGGGACCCCCGCGTCTATCATATATGAATTGCTATAAAATTGACATAAAAAAGCTGCGAATAAAAGTAATGCGACTGGAATAAAATAAAATATCGCAAATAAATTGACAACAAAAGATAATGAAATAAAAATAATGGTACTCCCGCGTCTAATAAACGAAAACACAATAAAATTAAAAATATTAAATGGAATAATAAAGAAAGTAAAAGAATAAATGTGCAAAATTAGTAATAAAAACAAAATAAAGATAATAAATAATTTTAGAGGACTGATAAAACAGCAATAAAAATGATATGTTAAAATTAGAGTATAAAAGTGCTTGCTTAATGAAAAAGAAGAATAAAAACGTTAATAAAAGTGACCTGCGTAATATGTATATAAATTGACAACATGAAAATGAAGAATATAGTAAATATTGATTAAAAGATACGAAAAACAGCAGATAAATGTAAAAAAAATGATAAAAAGTACTGATATAAATATAAAAATTGAATGGATGAGGATAATAAAAAGTCTAAAACTGATATGAAAGAGGATAAACGAGGACGAACGGGTGACTTTTCTGTATGAGTAATAGGATCTGATTAGGTGATAGAAGTTGATTAAAGTAAAGCAAAAAAGATTATTGTATAAACGAGCAACTTGCATGCAATAAATAATATAATATGATATAAAATAATATAAAAAACAAGTTAAATAAGCATTATAAAGAGTGAAATATAAAAAATAAAGAGCAATGGAAAAAAGATTAAAATATAAGTCATAATTTGTATATAAAAAAGCATTGAAAAAGAAACTGAGTCTCGTAAATATAATAAATATGACTGAAAAAAGACAAAAAAGAATATAAATATAGTTCCCGCGTCTAATAGATAAGACTTGTCATAAAAACATAGCCAATAAACCGCTTAGACAAAATGGGACCCCCGCGTCTATCATATATGAATTGCTATAAAATTGACATAAAAAAGCTGCGAATAAAAGTAATGCGACTGGAATAAAATAAAATATCGCAAATAAATTGACAACAAAAGATAATGAAATAAAAATAATGGGTACTCCCGCGTCTAATAAACGAAAACACAATAAAATTAAAATATTAAATGGAATAATAAAGAAAGTAAAAGAATAAATGTGCAAAATTAGTAATAAAAACAAAATAAAGATAATAAATAATTTTAGAGGACTGATAAAACAGCAATAAAAATGATATGTTAAAATTAGAGTATAAAAGTGCTTGCTTAATGAAAAAGAAGAATAAAAACGTTAATAAAAGTGACCTGCGTAATATGTATATAAATTGACAACATGAAAATGAAGAATATAGTAAATATTGATTAAAAGATACGAAAAACAGCAGATAAATGTAAAAAAAATGATAAAAAGTACTGATATAAATATAAAAATTGAATGGATGAGGATAATAAAAAGTCTAAAACTGATATGAAAGAGGATAAACGAGGACGAACGGGTGACTTTTCTGTATGAGTAATAGGATCTGATTAGGTGATAGAAGTTGATTAAAGTAAAGCAAAAAAGATTATTGTATAAACGAGCAACTTGCATGCAATAAATAATATAATATGATATAAAATAATATAAAAACAAGTTAAATAAGCATTATAAAGAGTGAAATATAAAAAATAAAGAGCAATGGAAAAAAGATTAAAATATAAGTCATAATTTGTATATAAAAAAGCATTGAAAAAGAAACTGAGTCTCGTAAATATAATAAATATGACTGAAAAAAGACAAAAAAGAATATAAATATAGTTCCCGCGTCTAATAGATAAGACTTGTCATAAAAACATAGCCAAATAAACCGCTTAGACAAAATGGGACCCCCGCGTCTATCATATATGAATTGCTATAAAATTGACATAAAAAAGCTGCGAATAAAAGTAATGCGACTGGAATAAATAAATATCGCAAATAAATTGACAACAAAAGATAATGAAATAAAAATAATGGTACTCCCGCGTCTAATAAACGAAAACACAATAAAATTAAAATATTAAATGGAATAATAAAGAAAGTAAAAGAATAAATGTGCAAAATTAGTAATAAAAACAAAATAAAGATAATAAATAATTTTAGAGGACTGATAAAACAGCAATAAAAATGATATGTTAAAATTAGAGTATAAAAGTGCTTGCTAATGAAAAAGAAGAATAAAAACGTTAATAAAAGTGACCTGCGTAATATGTATATAAATTGACAACATGAAAATGAAGAATATAGTAAATATTGATTAAAAGATACGAAAAACAGCAGATAAATGTAAAAAAAATGATAAAAAGTACTGATATAAATATAAAAATTGAATGGATGAGGATAATAAAAAGTCTAAAACTGATATGAAAGAGGATAAACGAGGACGAACGGGTGACTTTTCTGTATGAGTAATAGGATCTGATTAGGTGATAGAAGTTGATTAAAGTAAAGCAAAAAAGATTATTGTATAAACGAGCAACTTGCATGCAATAAATAATATAATATGATATAAAATAATATAAAAAACAAGTTAAATAAGCATTATAAAGAGTGAAATATAAAAAATAAAGAGCAATGGAAAAAAGATTAAAATATAAGTCATAATTTGTATATAAAAAAGCATTGAAAAAGAAACTGAGTCTCGTAAATATAATAAATATGACTGAAAAAAGACAAAAAAGAATATAAATATAGTTCCCGCGTCTAATAGATAAGACTTGTCATAAAAACATAGCCAAATAAACCGCTTAGGACAAAATGGGACCCCGCGTCTATCATATATGAATTGCTATAAAATTGACATAAAAAAGCTGCGAATAAAAGTAATGCGACTGGAATAAAATAAAATATCGCAAATAAATTGACAACAAAAGATAATGAAATAAAAATAATGGTACTCCCGCGTCTAATAAACGAAAACACAATAAAATTAAAATATTAAATGGAATAATAAAGAAAGTAAAAGAATAAATGTGCAAAATTAGTAATAAAAACAAAATAAAGATAATAAATAATTTTAGAGGACTGATAAAACAGCAATAAAAATGATATGTTAAAATTAGAGTATAAAAGTGCTTGCTTAATGAAAAAGAAGAATAAAAACGTTAATAAAAGTGACCTGCGTAATATGTATATAAATTGACAACATGAAAATGAAAGAATATAGTAAATATTGATTAAAAGATACGAAAAACAGCAGATAAATGTAAAAAAAATGATAAAAAGTACTGATATAAATATAAAAATTGAATGGATGAGGATAATAAAAAGTCTAAAACTGATATGAAAGAGGATAAACGAGGACGAACGGGTGACTTTTCTGTATGAGTAATAGGATCTGATTAGGTGATAGAAGTTGATTAAAGTAAAGCAAAAAAGATTATTGTATAAACGAGCAACTTGCATGCAATAAATAATATAATATGATATAAAATAATATAAAAAACAAGTTAAATAAGCATTATAAAGAGTGAAATATAAAAAATAAAGAGCAATGGAAAAAAGATTAAAATATAAGTCATAATTTGTATATAAAAAGCATTGAAAAAGAAACTGAGTCTCGTAAATATAATAAATATGACTGAAAAAAGACAAAAAAGAATATAAATATAGTTCCCGCGTCTAATAGATAAGACTTGTCATAAAAACATAGCCAAATAAACCGCTTAGACAAAATGGGACCCCGCGTCTATCATATATGAATTGCTATAAAATTGACATAAAAAAGCTGCGAATAAAAGTAATGCGACTGGAATAAAATAAAATATCGCAAATAAATTGACAACAAAAGATAATGAAATAAAAATAATGGTACTCCCGCGTCTAATAAACGAAAACACAATAAAATTAAAATATTAAATGGAATAATAAAGAAAGTAAAAGAATAAATGTGCAAAATTAGTAATAAAAACAAAATAAAGATAATAAATAATTTTAGAGGACTGATAAAACAGCAATAAAAATGATATGTTAAAATTAGAGTATAAAAGTGCTTGCTTAATGAAAAAGAGAATAAAACGTTAATAAAAGTGACCTGCGTAATATGTATATAAATTGACAACATGAAAATGAAGAATATAGTAAATATTGATTAAAAGATACGAAAAACAGCAGATAAATGTAAAAAAAATGATAAAAAGTACTGATATAAATATAAAAATTGAATGGATGAGGATAATAAAAAGTCTAAAACTGATATGAAAGAGGATAAACGAGGACGAACGGGTGACTTTTCTGTATGAGTAATAGGATCTGATTAGGTGATAGAAGTTGATTAAAGTAAAGCAAAAAAGATTATTGTATAAACGAGCAACTTGCATGCAATAAATAATATAATATGATATAAAATAATATAAAAAACAAGTTAAATAAGCATTATAAAGAGTGAAATATAAAAAATAAAGAGCAATGAAAAAAGATTAAAATATAAGTCATAATTTGTATATAAAAAAGCATTGAAAAAGAAACTGAGTCTCGTAAATATAATAAATATGACTGAAAAAAGACAAAAAAGATATAAATATAGTTCCCGCGTCTAATAGATAAGACTTGTCATAAAAACATAGCCAAATAAACCGCTTAGACAAAATGGGACCCCCGCGTCTATCATATATGAATTGCTATAAATTGACATAAAAAAGCTGCGAATAAAAGTAATGCGACTGGAATAAAATAAAATATCGCAAATAAATTGACAACAAAAGATAATGAAATAAAAATAATGGTACTCCGCGTCTAATAAACGAAAACACAATAAAATTAAAATATTAAATGGAATAATAAAGAAAGTAAAAGAATAAATGTGCAAAATTAGTAATAAAAAACAAAATAAAGATAATAAATAATTTTAGAGGACTGATAAAACAGCAATAAAAATGATATGTTAAAATTAGAGTATAAAAGTGCTTGCTTAATGAAAAAGAAGAATAAAAACGTTAATAAAAGTGACCTGCGTAATATGTATATAAATGACAACATGAAAATGAAGAATATAGTAAATATTGATTAAAAGATACGAAAAACAGCAGATAAATGTAAAAAAAATGATAAAAAGTACTGATATAAATATAAAAATTGAATGGATGAGGATAATAAAAAGTCTAAAACTGATATGAAAGAGGATAAACGAGGACGAACGGTGACTTTTCTGTATGAGTAATAGGATCTGATTAGGTGATAGAAGTTGATTAAAGTAAAGCAAAAAAGATTATTGTATAAACGAGCAACTTGCATGCAATAAATAATATAATATGATATAAAATAATATAAAAAACAAGTTAAATAAGCATTATAAAGAGTGAAATATAAAAAATAAAGAGCAATGGAAAAAAGATTAAAATATAAGTCATAATTTGTATATAAAAAAGCATTGAAAAAGAAACTGAGTCTCGTAAATATAATAAATATGACTGAAAAAAGACAAAAAAGAATATAAATATAGTTCCCGCGTCTAATAGATAAGACTTGTCATAAAAACATAGCCAAATAAACCGCTTAGACAAAATGGGACCCCCGCGTCTATCATATATGAATTGCTATAAAATTGACATAAAAAAGCTGCGAATAAAAGTAATGCGACTGGAATAAAATAAAATATCGCAATAAAATTGACAACAAAAGATAATGAAATAAAAATAATGGTACTCCCGCGTCTAATAAACGAAAACACAATAAAATTAAAATATTAAATGGAATAATAAAGAAAGTAAAAGAATAAATGTGCAAAATTAGTAATAAAAACAAAATAAAGATAATAAATAATTTTAGAGGACTGATAAAACAGCAATAAAAATGATATGTTAAAATTAGAGTATAAAAGTGCTTGCTTAATGAAAAAGAAGAATAAAAACGTTAATAAAAGTGACCTGCGTAATATGTATATAAATTGACAACATGAAAATGAAGAATATAGTAAATATTGATTAAAAGATACGAAAAACAGCAGATAAATGTAAAAAAAATGATAAAAAGTACTGATATAAATATAAAAAATTGAATGGATGAGGATAATAAAAAGTCTAAAACTGATATGAAAGAGGATAAACGAGGACGAACGGGTGACTTTTCTGTATGAGTAATAGGATCTGATTAGGTGATAGAAGTTGATTAAAGTAAAGCAAAAAAGATTATTGTATAAACGAGCAACTTGCATGCAATAAATAATATAATATGATATAAAATAATATAAAAAACAAGTTAAATAAGCATTATAAAGAGTGAAATATAAAAAATAAAGAGCAATGGAAAAAAGATTAAAATATAAGTCATAATTTGTATATAAAAAAAGCATTGAAAAAGAAACTGAGTCTCGTAAATATAATAAATATGACTGAAAAAAGACAAAAAAGAATATAAATATAGTTCCCGCGTCTAATAGATAAGACTTGTCATAAAAACATAGCCAAATAAACCGCTTAGACAAAATGGGACCCCCGCGTCTATCATATATGAATTGCTATAAAATTGACATAAAAAAGCTGCGAATAAAAGTAATGCGACTGGAATAAAATAAAATATCGCAAATAAATTGACAACAAAAGATAATGAAATAAAAATAATGGTACTCCCGCGTCTAAATAAACGAAAACACAATAAAATTAAAATATTAAATGGAATAATAAAGAAAGTAAAAGAATAATGTGCAAAATTAGTAATAAAAACAAAATAAGATAATAAATAATTTTAGAGGACTGATAAAACAGCAATAAAAATGATATGTTAAAATTAGAGTATAAAAGTGCTTGCTTAATGAAAAAGAAGAATAAAAACGTTAATAAAAGTGACCTGCGTAATATGTATATAAATTGACAACATGAAAATGAAGAATATAGTAAATATTGATTAAAAGATACGAAAACAGCAGATAAATGTAAAAAAAATGATAAAAAGTACTGATATAAATATAAAAATTGAATGGATGAGGATAATAAAAAGTCTAAAACTGATATGAAAGAGGATAAACGAGGACGAACGGGTGACTTTTCTGTATGAGTAATAGGATCTGATTAGGTGATAGAAGTTGATTAAAGTAAAGCAAAAAAGATTATTGTATAAACGAGCAACTTGCATGCAATAAATAATATAATATGATATAAAATAATATAAAAAACAAGTTAAATAAGCATTATAAAGAGTGAAATATAAAAAATAAAGAGCAATGGAAAAAAGATTAAAATATAAGTCATAATTTGTATATAAAAAAGCATTGAAAAAGAACTGAGTCTCGTAAATATAATAAATATGACTGAAAAAAGACAAAAAAGAATATAAATATAGTTCCCGCGTCTAATAGATAAGACTTGTCATAAAAACATAGCCAAATAAACCGCTTAGACAAAATGGGACCCCCGCGTCTATCATATATGAATTGCTATAAAATTGACATAAAAAAGCTGCGAATAAAAGTAATGCGACTGGAATAAAATAAAATATCGCAAATAAATTGACAACAAAAGATAATGAAATAAAAATAATGGTACTCCCGCGTCTAATAAACGAAAACACAATAAAATTAAAATATTAAATGGAATAATAAAGAAAGTAAAAGAATAAATGTGCAAAATTAGTAATAAAACAAAATAAAGATAATAAATAATTTTAGAGGACTGATAAAACAGCAATAAAAATGATATGTTAAAATTAGAGTATAAAAGTGCTTGCTTAATGAAAAGAAGAATAAAAACGTTAATAAAAGTGACCTGCGTAATATGTATATAAATTGACAACATGAAAATGAAGAATATAGTAAATATTGATTAAAAGATACGAAAAACAGCAGATAAATGTAAAAAAAATGATAAAAAGTACTGATATAAATATAAAAATTGAATGGATGAGGATAATAAAAAGTCTAAAACTGATATGAAAGAGGATAAACGAGGACGAACGGGTGACTTTTCTGTATGAGTAATAGGATCTGATTAGGTGATAGAAGTTGATTAAAGTAAAGCAAAAAAGATTATTGTATAAACGAGCAACTTGCATGCAATAAATAATATAATATGATATAAAATAATATAAAAAACAAGTTAAATAAGCATTATAAAGAGTGAAATATAAAAAATAAAGAGCAATGGAAAAAAGATTAAAATATAAGTCATAATTTGTATATAAAAAAGCATTGAAAAAGAAACTGAGTCTCGTAAATATAATAAATATGACTGAAAAAAGACAAAAAAGAATATAAATATAGTTCCCGCGTCTAATAGATAAGACTTGTCATAAAAACATAGCCAAATAAACCGCTTAGACAAAATGGGACCCCCGCGTCTATCATATATGAATTGCTATAAATTGACATAAAAAAGCTGCGAATAAAAGTAATGCGACTGGAATAAAATAAAATATCGCAAATAAATTGACAACAAAAGATAATGAAATAAAAATAATGGTACTCCCGCGTCTAATAAACGAAAACACAATAAAATTAAAATATTAAATGGAATAATAAAGAAAGTAAAAGAATAAATGTGCAAAATTAGTAATAAAAACAAAATAAAGATAATAAATAATTTTAGAGGACTGATAAAACAGCAATAAAAATGATATGTTAAAATTAGAGTATAAAAGTGCTTGCTTAATGAAAAAGAAGAATAAAAACGTTAATAAAAGTGACCTGCGTAATATGTATATAAATTGACAACATGAAAATGAAGAATATAGTAAATATTGATTAAAAGATACGAAAAACAGCAGATAAATGTAAAAAAAATGATAAAAAGTACTGATATAAATATAAAAATTGAATGGATGGAGATAATAAAAAGTCTAAAACTGATATGAAAGAGGATAAACGAGGACCGAACGGGTGACTTTTCTGTATGAGTAATAGGATCTGATTAGGTGATAGAAGTTGATTAAAGTAAAGCAAAAAAGATTATTGTATAAACGAGCAACTTGCATGCAATAAATAATATAATATGATATAAAATAATATAAAAAACAAGTTAAATAAGCATTATAAAGAGTGAAATATAAAAAATAAAGAGCAATGGAAAAAAGATTAAAATATAAGTCATAATTTGTATATAAAAAAGCATTGAAAAAGAAACTGAGTCTCGTAAATATAATAAATATGACTGAAAAAAGACAAAAAAGAATATAAATATAGTTCCCGCGTCTAATAGATAAGACTTGTCATAAAAACATAGCCAAATAAACCGCTTAGACAAAATGGGACCCCCGCGTCTATCATATATGAATTGCTATAAAATTGACATAAAAAAGCTGCGAATAAAAGTAATGCGACTGAATAAAATAAAATATCGCAAATAAATTGACAACAAAAGATAATGAAATAAAAATAATGGTACTCCCGCGTCTAATAAACGAAAACACAATAAAATTAAAATATTAAATGGAATAATAAAGAAAGTAAAAGAATAAATGTGCAAAATTAGTAATAAAAACAAAATAAAGATAATAAATAATTTTAGAGGACTGATAAAACAGCAATAAAAATGATATGTTAAAATTAGAGTATAAAAGTGCTTGCTTAATGAAAAAGAAGAATAAAAACGTTAATAAAAGTGACCTGCGTAATATGTATATAAATTGACAACATGAAAATGAAGAATATAGTAAATATTGATTAAAAGATACGAAAACAGCAGATAAATGTAAAAAAAATGATAAAAAGTACTGATATAATATAAAAATTGAATGGATGAGGATAATAAAAAGTCTAAAACTGATATGAAAGAGGATAAACGAGGACGAACGGGTGACTTTTCTGTATGAGTAATAGGATCTGATTAGGTGATAGAAGTTGATTAAAGTAAAGCAAAAAAGATTATTGTATAAACGAGCAACTTGCATGCAATAAATAATATAATATGATATAAAATAATATAAAAAACAAGTTAATAAGCATTATAAAGAGTGAAATATAAAAATAAAGAGCAATGGAAAAAAGATTAAAATATAAGTCATAATTTGTATATAAAAAAGCATTGAAAAAGAAACTGAGTCTCGTAAATATAATAAATATGACTGAAAAAAGACAAAAAAGAATATAAATATAGTTCCCGCGTCTAATAGATAAGACTTGTCATAAAAACATAGCCAAATAAACCGCTTAGACAAAATGGGACCCCCGCGTCTATCATATATGAATTGCTATAAAATTGACATAAAAAAGCTGCGAATAAAAGTAATGCGACTGGAATAAAATAAAATATCGCAAATAAATTGACAACAAAAGATAATGAAATAAAAATAATGGTACTCCCGCGTCTAATAAACGAAAACACAATAAAATAAAATATTAAATGGAATAATAAAGAAAGTAAAAGAATAAATGTGCAAAATTAGTAATAAAAACAAATAAAGATAATAAATAATTTTAGAGGACTGATAAAACAGCAATAAAAATGATATGTTAAAATTAGAGTATAAAAGTGCTTGCTTAATGAAAAAGAAGAATAAAAACGTTAATAAAAGTGACCCTGCGTAATATGTATATAAATTGACAACATGAAAATGAAGAATATAGTAAATATTGATTAAAAGATACGAAAAACAGCAGATAAATGTAAAAAAAATGATAAAAAGTACTGATATAAATATAAAAATTGAATGGATGAGGATAATAAAAAGTCTAAAACTGATATGAAAGAGGATAAACGAGGACGAACGGGTGACTTTTCTGTATGAGTAATAGGATCTGATTAGGTGATAGAAGTTGATTAAAGTAAAGCAAAAAAGATTATTGTATAAACGAGCAACTTGCATGCAATAAATAATATAATATGATATAAAATAATATAAAAAACAAGTTAAATAAGCATTATAAAGAGTGAAATATAAAAAATAAAGAGCAATGGAAAAAAGATTAAAATATAAGTCATAATTTGTATATAAAAAAGCATTGAAAAAGAAACTGAGTCTCGTAAATATAATAAATATGACTGAAAAAAGACAAAAAAGAATATAAATATAGTTCCCGCGTCTAATAGATAAGACTTGTCATAAAAACATAGCCAAATAAACCGCTTAGACAAAATGGGACCCCCGCGTCTATCATATATGAATTGCTATAAAATTGACATAAAAAAGCTGCGAATAAAAGTAATGCGACTGGAATAAAATAAAATATCGCAAATAAATTGACAACAAAAGATAATGAAATAAAAATAATGGTACTCCCGCGTCTAATAAACGAAAACACAATAAAATTAAAATATTAAATGGAATAATAAAGAAAGTAAAAGAATAAATGTGCAAAATTAGTAATAAAACAAAATAAAGATAATAAATAATTTTAGAGGACTGATAAAACAGCAATAAAAATGATATGTTAAAATTAGAGTATAAAAGTGCTTGCTTAATGAAAAAGAAGAATAAAAACGTTAATAAAAGTGACCTGCGTAATATGTATATAAATTGACAACATGAAAATGAAGAATATAGTAAATATTGATTAAAAGATACGAAAAACAGCAGATAAATGTAAAAAAAATGATAAAAAGTACTGATATAAATATAAAAATTGAATGGATGAGGATAATAAAAAGTCTAAACTGATATGAAAGAGGATAAACGAGGACGAACGGGTGACTTTTCTGTATGAGTAATAGGATCTGATTAGGTGATAGAAGTTGATTAAAGTAAAGCAAAAAAGATTATTGTATAAACGAGCAACTTGCATGCAATAAATAATATAATATGATATAAAATAATATAAAAAACAAGTTAAATAAGCATTATAAAGAGTGAAATATAAAAAATAAAGAGCAATGGAAAAAAGATTAAAATATAAGTCATAATTTGTATATAAAAAAGCATTGAAAAAGAAACTGAGTCTCGTAAATATAATAAATATGACTGAAAAAAGACAAAAAAGAATATAAATATAGTTCCCGCGTCTAATAGATAAGACTTGTCATAAAAACATAGCCAAATAAACCGCTTAGACAAAATGGGACCCCCGCGTCTATCATATATGAATTGCTATAAAATTGACATAAAAAAGCTGCGAATAAAAGTAATGCGACTGGAATAAAATAAAATATCGCAAATAAATTGACAACAAAAGATAATGAAATAAAAATAATGGTACTCCCGCGTCTAATAAACGAAAACACAATAAAATTAAAATATTAAATGGAATAATAAAGAAAGTAAAAGAATAAATGTGCAAAATTAGTAATAAAAACAAAATAAAGATAATAAATAATTTTAGAGGACTGATAAAACAGCAATAAAAATGATATGTTAAAATTAGAGTATAAAAGTGCTTGCTTAATGAAAAAGAAGAATAAAAACGTTAATAAAAGTGACCTGCGTAATATGTATATAAATTGACAACATGAAAATGAAGAATATAGTAAATATTGATTAAAAGATACGAAAAACAGCAGATAAATGTAAAAAAAATGATAAAAAGTACTGATATAAATATAAAAATTGAATGGATGAGGATAATAAAAAGTCTAAAACTGATATGAAAGAGGATAAACGAGGACGAACGGGTGACTTTTCTGTATGAGTAATAGGATCTGATTAGGTGATAGAAGTTGATTAAAGTAAAGCAAAAAAGATTATTGTATAAACGAGCAACTTGCATGCAATAAATAATATAATATGATATAAAATAATATAAAAAACAAGTTAAATAAGCATTATAAAGAGTGAAATATAAAAAATAAAGAGCAATGGAAAAAAGATTAAAATATAAGTCATAATTTGTATATAAAAAAGCATTGAAAAAGAAACTGAGTCTCGTAAATATAATAAATATGACTGAAAAAAAGACAAAAAAGAATATAAATATAGTTCCCGCGTCTAATAGATAAGACTTGTCATAAAAACATAGCCAAATAAACCGCTTAGACAAAATGGGACCCCCGCGTCTATCATATATGAATTGCTATAAAATTGACATAAAAAAGCTGCGAATAAAAGTAATGCGACTTGGAATAAAATAAAATATCGCAAATAAATTGACAACAAAAGATAATGAAATAAAAATAATGGTACTCCCGCGTCTAATAAACGAAAACACAATAAAATTAAAATATTAAATGGAATAATAAAGAAAGTAAAAGAATAAATGTGCAAAATTAGTAATAAAAACAAAATAAAGATAATAAATAATTTTAGAGGACTGATAAAACAGCAATAAAAATGATATGTTAAAATTAGAGTATAAAAGTGCTTGCTTAATGAAAAAGAAGAATAAAAACGTTAATAAAAGTGACCTGCGTAATATGTATATAAATTGACAACATGAAAATGAAGAATATAGTAAATATTGATTAAAAGATACGAAAAACAGCAGATAAATGTAAAAAAAATGATAAAAAGTACTGATATAAATATAAAAATTGAATGGATGAGGATAATAAAAAGTCTAAAACTGATATGAAAGAGGATAAACGAGGACGAACGGGTGACTTTTCTGTATGAGTAATAGGATCTGATTAGGTGATAGAAGTTGATTAAAGTAAAGCAAAAAAGATTATTGTATAAACGAGCAACTTGCATGCAATAAATAATATAATATGATATAAAATAATATAAAAAACAAGTTAAATAAGCATTATAAAGAGTGAAATATAAAAAATAAAGAGCAATGGAAAAAAGATTAAAATATAAGTCATAATTTGTATATAAAAAAGCATTGAAAAAGAAACTGAGTCTCGTAAATATAATAAATATGACTGAAAAAAGACAAAAAAGAATATAAATATAGTTCCCGCGTCTAATAGATAAGACTTGTCATAAAAACATAGCCAAATAAACCGCTTAGACAAAATGGGACCCCCGCGTCTATCATATATGAATTGCTATAAAATTGACATAAAAAAGCTGCGAATAAAAGTAATGCGACTGGAATAAAATAAAATATCGCAAATAAATTGACAACAAAAGATAATGAAATAAAAATAATGGTACTCCCGCGTCTAATAAACGAAAACACAATAAAATTAAAATATTAAATGGAATAATAAAGAAAGTAAAAGAATAAATGTGCAAAATTAGTAATAAAAACAAAATAAAGATAATAAATAATTTTAGAGGACTGATAAAACAGCAATAAAAATGATATGTTAAAATTAGAGTATAAAAGTGCTTGCTTAATGAAAAAGAAGAATAAAAACGTTAATAAAAGTGACCTGCGTAATATGTATATAAATTGACAACATGAAAATGAAGAATATAGTAAATATTGATTAAAAGATACGAAAAACAGCAGATAAATGTAAAAAAAATGATAAAAAGTACTGATATAAATATAAAAATTGAATGGATGAGGATAATAAAAAGTCTAAAACTGATATGAAAGAGGATAAACGAGGACGAACGGGTGACTTTTCTGTATGAGTAATAGGATCTGATTAGGTGATAGAAGTTGATTAAAGTAAAGCAAAAAAGATTATTGTATAAACGAGCAACTTGCATGCAATAAATAATATAATATGATATAAAATAATATAAAAAACAAGTTAAATAAGCATTATAAAGAGTGAAATATAAAAAATAAAGAGCAATGGAAAAAAGATTTAAAATATAAGTCATAATTTGTATATAAAAAAGCATTGAAAAAGAAACTGAGTCTCGTAAATATAATAAATATGACTGAAAAAAGACAAAAAAGAATATAAATATAGTTCCCGCGTCTAATAGATAAGACTTGTCATAAAAACATAGCCAAATAAACCGCTTAGACAAAATGGGACCCCCGCGTCTATCATATATGAATTGCTATAAAATTGACATAAAAAAGCTGCGAATAAAAGTAATGCGACTGGAATAAAATAAAATATCGCAAATAAATTGACAACAAAAGATAATGAAATAAAAATAATGGTACTCCCGCGTCTAATAAACGAAAACACAATAAAATTAAAATATTAAATGGAATAATAAAGAAAGTAAAAGAATAAAATGAAAGAGGATAAACGAGGCTAAACGGGTGACTCTTCTGTTCGAGATAAAGTAATTGATTAGGATAAAGAAGTTGATTAAAGTAAAGCAATAAAGAATTGAACGCTCAAAAAAGCAACTAACATGAGCACAAACAAATGCACAGAAAATTGATATAAAACTTAGTGATTAAAACGTTAAAAAATCATAAATGTTGAGTCTCTGAAGCACAAAAAAGAGAGCTTGAAATAAATATATTTTCTAAAAAAGATATAAAAGCGCACCAAATAAATCGAACTATCACGCTAATACATATGAATCTATCAAAATAGATAACAAAAACATATAAAAATGTGACGACTGCGTCTATATATATAATAATTTAAGAGTGAAATAGAAATTAACAACAACAGAAAAACGTTGCACCCGCAACTAATATATGTGATTTGCTATAAAATTGATGGACTAATGCAACGGATAAAAAACAGTGCCACCTGCGTACAATATAAAAGATTTGTAACAAAAAAGATAGAAACTCAGCGAAAAAAGAGTAGCGGTACCCCTGCGTCTAATATATATGAACTTCATAAGTAAAAGAGACTTACAAATTCAAAAAATAGCGTAAAAGTGGATGAAAAGTGCAGCAAAAATCAATCTAAAAACGTGAAAATATAGAAAGTGACCAAAAAAAGCAAGAACAATCGTAATAATGAACATAAATTGACTGCTTAAAAAAGATAATATCTGAAATATAATGATAATAAACTAGAAATCTTTGAAATATATAGATATTGAAATATTGAAATTAAAGCATAAACGATTAAAAAAGCAGCATGAATGAGAATATAAAAAAACGTGAAAAATAATAATGAAAGAGGATAAACGAGGCTAAACGGGTGACTCTTCTGTTCGAGATAAAGTAATTGATTAGGATAAAGAAGTTGATTAAAGTAAAGCAATAAAGAATTGAACGCTCAAAAAAGCAACTAACATGAGCACAAACAAATGCACAGAAAATTGATATAAAACTTAGTGATTAAAACGTTTAAAAATCATAAATATTGAGTCTCTGAAGCACAAAAAAGAGAGCTTGAAATAAATATATTTTCTAAAAACGCTATAAAAGCGCACCAAATAAATCGAACTATCACGCTAATACATATGAATCTATCAAAATAGATAACAAAAAGATATAAAAATGTGACGAGTGCGTCTATATATATAATAATTTAAGAGTGAAATAGAAATTAACAACAACAGAAAAACGTTGCACCCGCAACTAATATATGTGATTTGCTATAAAATTGATGGACTAATGCAACGGATAAAAAACAGTGCCACCTGCGTACAATATAAAAGATTTGTAACAAAAAAGATAGAAACTCAGCAAACAAGAGTAGCGGTACCCCTGCGTCTAATATATATGAACTTCATAAGTAAAAGAGACTTACAAATTCAAAAAATAGCATAAAAGTGGATGAAAAGTGCAGCAAAAATCAATCTAAAAACGTGAAAATATAGAAAGTGACCAAAAAAAGCAAGAACAATCGTAATAATGAACATAAATTGACTGCTTAAAAAAGATAATATCTGAAATATAATGATAATAAACTAGAAATCTTTGAAATATATAGATATTGAAATATTGAAATTAAAGCATAAACGATTAAAAAAGCAGCATGAATGAGAATATAAAAAAACGTGAAAAATAATAATGAAAGAGGATAAACGAGGCTAAACGGGTGACTCTTCTGTTCGAGATAAAGTAATTGATTAGGATAAAGAAGTTGATTAAAGTAAAGCAATAAAGAATTGAACGCTCAAAAAAGCAACTAACATGAGCACAAACAAATGCA
Source organism: Loxodes magnus (assembly GCA_946699065.1). Taxonomy (NCBI): domain Eukaryota; phylum Ciliophora; class Karyorelictea; order Loxodida; family Loxodidae; genus Loxodes; species Loxodes magnus. Next base: position 288,831 of record CAMPDV010000356.1, on the reverse strand, counting down.
CAGAAAATTGATATAAAACTTAGTGATTAAAACGTTTAAAAATCATAAATATTGAGTCTCTGAAGCACAAAAAAGAGAGCTTGAAATAAATATATTTTCTAAAAACGCTATAAAAGCGCACCAAATAAATCGAACTATCACGCTAATACATATGAATCTATCAAAATAGATAACAAAAAGATATAAAAATGTGACGAGTGCGTCTATATATATAATAATTTAAGAGTGAAATAGAAATTAACAACAACAGAAAAACGTTGCACCCGCAACTAATATATGTGATTTGCTATAAAATTGATGGACTAATGCAACGGATAAAAAACAGTGCCACCTGCGTACAATATAAAAGATTTGTAACAAAAAAGATAGAAACTCAGCAAACAAGAGTAGCGGTACCCCTGCGTCTAATATATATGAACTTCATAAGTAAAAGAGACTTACAAATTCAAAAAATAGCATAAAAGTGGATGAAAAGTGCAGCAAAAATCAATCTAAAAACGTGAAAATATAGAAAGTGACCAAAAAAAGCAAGAACAATCGTAATAATGAACATAAATTGACTGCTTAAAAAAGATAATATCTGAAATATAATGATAATAAACTAGAAATCTTTGAAATATATAGATATTGAAATATTGAAATTAAAGCATAAACGATTAAAAAAGCAGCATGAATGAGAATATAAAAAAACGTGAAAAATAATAATGAAAGAGGATAAACGAGGCTAAACGGGTGACTCTTCTGTTCGAGATAAAGTAATTGATTAGGATAAAGAAGTTGATTAAAGTAAAGCAATAAAGAATTGAACGCTCAAAAAAGCAACTAACATGAGCACAAACAAATGCACAGAAAATTGATATAAAACTTAGTGATTAAAACGTTTAAAAATCATAAATGTTGAGTCTCTGAAGCACAAAAAAGAGAGCTTGAAATAAATATATTTTCTAAAAAAGCTATAAAAGCGCACCAAATAAATCGAACTATCACGCTAATACATATGAATCTATCAAAATAGATAACAAAAAGATATAAAAATGTGACGACTGCGTCTATATATATAATAATTTAAGAGTGAAATAGAAATTAACAACAACAGAAAAACGTTGCACCCGCAACTAATATATGTGATTTGCTATAAAATTGATGGACTAATGCAACGGATAAAAAACAGTGCCACCTGCGTACAATATAAAAGATTTGTAACAAAAAAGATAGAAACTCAGCGAACAAGAGTAGCGGTACCCCTGCGTCTAATATATATGAACTTCATAAGTAAAAGAGACTTACAAATTCAAAAAATAGCATAAAAGTGGATGAAAAGTGCAGCAAAAATCAATCTAAAAACGTGAAAATATAGAAAGTGACCAAAAAAAGCAAGAACAATCGTAATAATGAACATAAATTGACTGCTTAAAAAAGATAATATCTGAAATATAATGATAATAAACTAGAAATCTTTGAAATATATAGATATGAAATATTGAAATTAAAGCATAAACGATTAAAAAAGCAGCATGAATGAGAATATAAAAAAACGTGAAAAATAATAATGAAAGAGGATAAACGAGGCTAAACGGGTGACTCTTCTGTTCGAGATAAAGTAATTGATTAGGATAAAGAAGTTGATTAAAGTAAAGCAATAAAGAATTGAACGCTCAAAAAAGCAACTAACATGAGCACAAACAAATGCACAGAAAATTGATATAAAACTTAGTGATTAAAACGTTTAAAAATCATAAATGTTGAGTCTCTGAAGCACAAAAAAGAGAGCTTGAAATAAATATATTTTCTAAAAAAGATATAAAAGCGCACCAAATAAATCGAACTATCACGCTAATACATATGAATCTATCAAAATAGATAACAAAAACATATAAAAATGTGACGACTGCGTCTATATATATAATAATTTAAGAGTGAAATAGAAATTAACAACAACAGAAAAACGTTGCACCCGCAACTAATATATGTGATTTGCTATAAAATTGATGGACTAATGCAACGGATAAAAAACAGTGCCACCTGCGTACAATATAAAAGATTTGTAACAAAAAAGATAGAAACTCAGCGAAAAAAGAGTAGCGGTACCCCTGCGTCTAATATATATGAACTTCATAAGTAAAAGAGACTTACAAATTCAAAAAATAGCGTAAAAGTGGATGAAAAGTGCAGCAAAAATCAATCTAAAAACGTGAAAATATAGAAAGTGACCAAAAAAAGCAAGAACAATCGTAATAATGAACATAAATTGACTGCTTAAAAAAGATAATATCTGAAATATAATGATAATAAACTAGAAATCTTTGAAATATATAGATATTGAAATATTGAAATTAAAGCATAAACGATTAAAAAAGCAGCATGAATGAGAATATAAAAAAACGTGAAAAATAATAATGAAAGAGGATAAACGAGGCTAAACGGGTGACTCTTCTGTTCGAGATAAAGTAATTGATTAGGATAAAGAAGTTGATTAAAGTAAAGCAATAAAGAATTGAACGCTCAAAAAAGCAACTAACATGAGCACAAACAAATGCACAGAAAATTGATATAAAACTTAGTGATTAAAACGTTTAAAAATCATAAATATTGAGTCTCTGAAGCACAAAAAAGAGAGCTTGAAATAAATATATTTTCTAAAAAAGCTATAAAAGCGCACCAAATAAATCGAACTATCACGCTAATACATATGAATCTATCAAAATAGATAACAAAAAGATATAAAAATGTGACGAGTGCGTCTATATATATAATAATTTAAGAGTGAAATAGAAATTAACAACAACAGAAAAACGTTGCACCCGCAACTAATATATGTGATTTGCTATAAAATTGATGGACTAATGCAACGGATAAAAAACAGTGCCACCTGCGTACAATATAAAAGATTTGTAACAAAAAAGATAGAAACTCAGCAAAAAGAGTAGCGGTACCCCTGCGTCTAATATATATGAACTTCATAAGTAAAAGAGACTTACAAATTCAAAAAATAGCATAAAAGTGGATGAAAAGTGCAGCAAAAATCAATCTAAAAACGTGAAAATATAGAAAGTGACCAAAAAAAGCAAGAACAATCGTAATAATGAACATAAATTGACTGCTTAAAAAAGATAATATCTGAAATATAATGATAATAAACTAGAAATCTTTGAAATATATAGATATTGAAATATTGAAATTAAAGCATAAACGATTAAAAAAGCAGCATGAATGAGAATATAAAAAAACGTGAAAAATAATAATGAAAGAGGATAAACGAGGCTAAACGGGTGACTCTTCTGTTCGAGATAAAGTAATTGATTAGGATAAAGAAGTTGATTAAAGTAAAGCAATAAAGAATTGAACGCTCAAAAAAGCAACTAACATGAGCACAAACAAATGCACAGAAAATTGATATAAAACTTAGTGATTAAAACGTTTAAAAATCATAAATATTGAGTCTCTGAAGCACAAAAAAGAGAGCTTGAAATAAATATATTTTCTAAAAACGCTATAAAAGCGCACCAAATAAATCGAACTATCACGCTAATACATATGAATCTATCAAAATAGATAACAAAAAGATATAAAAATGTGACGAGTGCGTCTATATATATAATAATTTAAGAGTGAAATAGAAATTAACAACAACAGAAAAACGTTGCACCCGCAACTAATATATGTGATTTGCTATAAAATTGATGGACTAATGCAACGGATAAAAAACAGTGCCACCTGCGTACAATATAAAAGATTTGTAACAAAAAAGATAGAAACTCAGCAAACAAGAGTAGCGGTACCCCTGCGTCTAATATATATGAACTTCATAAGTAAAAGAGACTTACAAATTCAAAAAATAGCATAAAAGTGGATGAAAAGTGCAGCAAAAATCAATCTAAAAACGTGAAAATATAGAAAGTGACCAAAAAAAGCAAGAACAATCGTAATAATGAACATAAATTGACTGCTTAAAAAAGATAATATCTGAAATATAATGATAATAAACTAGAAATCTTTGAAATATATAGATATTGAAATATTGAAATTAAAGCATAAACGATTAAAAAAGCAGCATGAATGAGAATATAAAAAAACGTGAAAAATAATAATGAAAGAGGATAAACGAGGCTAAACGGGTGACTCTTCTGTTCGAGATAAAGTAATTGATTAGGATAAAGAAGTTGATTAAAGTAAAGCAATAAAGAATTGAACGCTCAAAAAAGCAACTAACATGAGCACAAACAAATGCACAGAAAATTGATATAAAACTTAGTGATTAAAACGTTTAAAAATCATAAATATTGAGTCTCTGAAGCACAAAAAAGAGAGCTTGAAATAAATATATTTTCTAAAAACGCTATAAAAGCGCACCAAATAAATCGAACTATCACGCTAATACATATGAATCTATCAAAATAGATAACAAAAAGATATAAAAATGTGACGAGTGCGTCTATATATATAATAATTTAAGAGTGAAATAGAAATTAACAACAACAGAAAAACGTTGCACCCGCAACTAATATATGTGATTTGCTATAAAATTGATGGACTAATGCAACGGATAAAAAACAGTGCCACCTGCGTACAATATAAAAGATTTGTAACAAAAAAGATAGAAACTCAGCGAACAAGAGTAGCGGTACCCCTGCGTCTAATATATATGAACTTCATAAGTAAAAGAGACTTACAAATTCAAAAAATAGCGTAAAAGTGGATGAAAAGTGCAGCAAAAATCAATCTAAAAACGTGAAAATATAGAAAGTGACCAAAAAAAGCAAGAACAATCGTAATAATGAACATAAATTGACTGCTTAAAAAAGATAATATCTGAAATATAATGATAATAAACTAGAAATCTTTGAAATATATAGATATTGAGCATTTTTTCTTACTTTACTTCTTCACTTTTCTAAATACTTATTACTTCTCAAAGCATACTCCTTAAAACTGAAATTCTATCTTCTTTTCTTACTTTACTTCTTCACTTTTCTAAATACTTATTACTTCTCAAAGCATACTCCTTAAAACTGAAATTCTATCTTCTTTTCTTACTTTACTTCTTCACTTTTCTAAATACTTATTACTTCTCAAAGCATACTCCTTAAAACTGAAATTCTATCTTCTTTTCTTACTTTACTTCTTCACTTTTCTAAATACTTATTACTTCTCAAAGCATACTCCTTAAAACTGAAATTCTATCTTCTTTTCTTACTTTACTTCTTCACTTTTCTAAATACTTATTACTTCTCAAAGCATACTCCTTAAAACTGAAATTCTATCTTCTTTTCTTACTTTACTTCTTCACTTTTCTAAATACTTATTACTTCTCAAAGCATACTCCTTAAAACTGAAATTCTATCTTCTTTTCTTACTTTACTTCTTCACTTTTCTAAATACTTATTACTTCTCAAAGCATACTCCTTAAAACTGAAATTCTATCTTCTTTTCTTACTTTACTTCTTCACTTTTCTAAATACTTATTACTTCTCAAAGCATACTCCTTAAAACTGAAATTCTATCTTCTTTTCTTACTTTACTTCTTCACTTTTCTAAATACTTATTACTTCTCTAAAGCATACTCCTTAAAACTGAAATTCTATCTTCTTTTCTTACTTTACTTCTTCACTTTTCTAAATACTTATTACTTCTCAAAACATACTCAATAAAACTGAAATTCTATCTTCTTTTCTTACTTTACTTCTTCACTTTTCTAAATACTTATTACTTCTCAAAGCATACTCCTTAAAACTGAAATTCTATCTTCTTTTCTTACTTTACTTCTTCACTTTTCTAAATACTTATTACTTCTCAAAGCATACTCCTTAAAACTGAAATTCTATCTTCTTTTCTTACTTTACTTCTTCACTTTTCTAAATACTTATTACTTCTCAAAGCATACTCCTTAAAACTGAAATTCTATCTTCTTTTCTTACTTTACTTCTTCACTTTTCTAAATACTTATTACTTCTCAAAGCATACTCCTTAAAACTGAAACTCTATCTTCTTTTCTTACTTTACTTCTTCACTTTTCTAAATACTTATTACTTCTCAAAGCATACTCCTTAAAACTGAAATTCTATCTTCTTTTCTTACTTTACTTCTTCACTTTTCTAAATACTTATTACTTCTCAAAGCATACTCCTTAAAACTGAAATTCTATCTTCTTTTCTTACTTTACTTCTTCACTTTTCTAAATACTTATTACTTCTCAAAGCATACTCCTTAAAACTGAAACTCTATCTTCTTTTCTTACTTTACTTCTTCACTTTTCTAAATACTTATTACTTCTCAAAGCATACTCCTTAAAACTGAAATTCTATCTTCTTTTCTTACTTTACTTCTTCACTTTTCTAAATACTTATTACTTCTCAAAGCATACTCCTTAAAACTGAAATTCTATCTTCTTTTCTTACTTTACTTCTTCACTTTTCTAAATACTTATTACTTCTCAAAGCATACTCCTTAAAACTGAAATTCTATCTTCTTTTCTTACTTTACTTCTTCACTTTTCTAAATACTTATTACTTCTCAAAGCATACTCCTTAAAACTGAAATTCTATCTTCTTTTCTTACTTTACTTCTTCACTTTTCTAAATACTTATTACTTCTCAAAGCATACTCTTTAAAACTGAAATTCTATCTTCTTTTCTTACTTTACTTCTTCACTTTTCTAAATACTTATTACTTCTCAAAACATACTCCTTAAAACTGAAATTCTATCTTCTTTTCTTACTTTACTTCTTCACTTTTCTAAATACTTATTACTTCTCAAAGCATACTCCTTAAAACTGAAATTCTATCTTCTTTTCTTACTTTACTTCTTCACTTTTCTAAATACTTATTACTTCTCAAAGCATACTCCTTAAAACTGAAATTCTATCTTCTTTTCTTACTTTACTTCTTCACTTTTCTAAATACTTATTACTTCTCAAAGCATACTCCTTAAAACTGAAATTCTATCTTCTTTTCTTACTTTACTTCTTCACTTTTCTAAATACTTATTACTTCTCAAAACATACTCACTTAAAACTGAAATTCTATCTTCTTTTCTTACTTTACTTCTTCACTTTTCTAAATACTTATTACTTCTCAAAGCATACTCTTTAAAACTGAAATTCTATCTTCTTTTCTTACTTTACTTCTTCACTTTTCTAAATACTTATTACTTCTCAAAGCATACTCCTTAAAACTGAAATTCTATCTTCTTTTCTTACTTTACTTCTTCACTTTTCTAAATACTTATTACTTCTCAAAGCATACTCCTTAAAACTGAAACTCTATCTTCTTTTCTTACTTTACTTCTTCACTTTTCTAAATACTTATTACTTCTCAAAGCATACTCCTTAAAACTGAAATTCTATCTTCTTTTCTTACTTTACTTCTTCACTTTTCTAAATACTTATTACTTCTCAAAGCATACTCCTTAAAACTGAAACTCTATCTTCTTTTCTTACTTTACTTCTTCACTTTTCTAAATACTTATTACTTCTCAAAGCATACTCCTTAAAACTGAAATTCTATCTTCTTTTCTTACTTTACTTCTTCACTTTTCTAAATACTTATTACTTCTCAAAGCATACTCCTTAAAACTGAAATTCTATCTTCTTTTCTTACTTTACTTCTTCACTTTTCTAAATACTTATTACTTCTCAAAGCATACTCTTAAAACTGAAACTCTATCTTCTTTTCTTACTTTACTTCTTCACTTTTCTAAATACTTATTACTTCTCAAAGCATACTCCTTAAAACTGAAATTCTATCTTCTTTTCTTACTTTACTTCTTCACTTTTCTAAATACTTATTACTTCTCAAACATACTCCTTAAAACTGAAATTCTATCTTCTTTTCTTACTTTACTTCTTCACTTTTCTAAATACTTATTACTTCTCAAAGCATACTCCTTAAACTGAAATTCTATCTTCTTTTCTTACTTTACTTCTTCACTTTTCTAAATACTTATTACTTCTCAAAGCATACTCCTTAAAACTGAAATTCTATCTTCTTTTCTTACTTTACTTCTTCACTTTTCTAAATACTTATTACTTCTCAAAGCATACTCCTTAAAACTGAAATTCTATCTTCTTTTCTTACTTTACTTCTTCACTTTTCTAAATACTTATTACTTCTCAAAGCATACTCTTTAAAACTGAAATTCTATCTTCTTTTCTTACTTTACTTCTTCACTTTTCTAAATACTTATTACTTCTCAAAGCATACTCCTTAAAACTGAAATTCTATCTTCTTTTCTTACTTTACTTCTTCACTTTTCTAAATACTTATTACTTCTCAAAGCATACTCTTTAAAACTGAAATTCTATCTTCTTTTCTTACTTTACTTCTTCACTTTTCTAAATACTTATTACTTCTCAAAGCATACTACTTAAAACTGAAATTCTATCTTCTTTTCTTACTTTACTTCTTCACTTTTCTAAATACTTATTACTTCTCAAACATACTCACTTAAAACTGAAATTCTATCTTCTTTTCTTACTTTACTTCTTCACTTTTCTAAATACTTATTACTTCTCAAAGCATACTCCTTAAAACTGAAATTCTATCTTCTTTTCTTACTTTACTTCTTCACTTTTCTAAATACTTATTACTTCTCTAAAGCATACTCTTTAAAACTGAAACTCTATCTTCTTTTCTTACTTTACTTCTTCACTTTTCTAAATACTTATTACTTCTCAAAGCATACTCCTTAAAACTGAAATTCTATCTTCTTTTCTTACTTTACTTCTTCACTTTTCTAAATACTTATTACTTCTCAAAGCATACTCTTTAAAACTGAAATTCTATCTTCTTTTCTTACTTTACTTCTTCACTTTTCTAAATACTTATTACTTCTCAAAGCATACTACTTAAAACTGAAATTCTATCTTCTTTTCTTACTTTACTTCTTCACTTTTCTAAATACTTATTACTTCTCAAAGCATACTCACTTAAAACTGAAATTCTATCTTCTTTTCTTACTTTACTTCTTCACTTTTCTAAATACTTATTACTTCTCAAAGCATACTCCTTAAAACTGAAATTCTATCTTCTTTTCTTACTTTACTTCTTCACTTTTCTAAATACTTATTACTTCTCTAAGCATACTCTTTAAAACTGAAACTCTATCTTCTTTTCTTACTTTACTTCTTCACTTTTCTAAATACTTATTACTTCTCAAAGCATACTCACTTAAAACTAAATTCTATCTTCTTTTCTTATTTACTTCTTCACTTTTATAAATACTTATTACTTCTCTAAACATACTCTTTAAAACTGAAACTCTATCTTCTTTTCTTACTTTACTTCTTCACTTTTCTAAATACTTATTACTTCTCTAAACATACTACTTAAAACTGAAATTCTATCTTCTTTTCTTACTTTACTTCTTCACTTTTCTAAATACTTATTACTTCTCAAAGCATACTCCTTAAAACTGAAATTCTATCTTCTTTTCTTACTTTACTTCTTCACTTTTCTAAATACTTATTACTTCTCAAACATACAACTTAAAACTGAAACTCTATCTTCTTTTCTTACTTTACTTCTTCACTTTTCTAAATACTTATTACTTCTCTAAACATACTCCTTAAAACTGAAACTCTATCTTCTTTTCTTACTTTACTTCTTCACTTTTCTAAATACTTATTACTTCTCTAAACATACAACTTAAAACTGAAATTCTATCTTCTTTTCTTACTTTACTTCTTCACTTTTCTAAATACTTATTACTTCTCTAAACATACTCTTTAAAACTGAAACTCTATCTTCTTTTCCTACTTTTCTTCTTCACTTTTCTAAATACTTATTACTTCTCAAAGCATACTCCTTAATACTGAAATTCTATCTTCTTTTCTTACTTTGATTCTTCACTTTTCTAAATACTAATTACTTCTCTAAACATACTACTTAAAACTGAAATTCTATCTTCTTTTCTTACTTTACTTCTTCACTTTCCTAAATACTTATTACTTCTCTAAACATACTCTTTAAAACTGAAACTCTATCTTCTTTTCCTTTTACTTCTTCACTTTTCTAAATACTTATTACTTCTCTAAACATACTCCTTAAAACTGAAATTCTATCTTCTTTTCTTATATTACTTCTTCACTTTTCTAAATACTTATTACTTCTCTAAACATACAACTTAAAACTTAAACTCTATCTTCTTTTCTTACTTTACTTCTTCACTTTCCTAAATACTTATTACTTCTCTAAACATACTCCTTAAAACTGAAACTCTATCTTCTTTTCTTACTTTACTTCTTCACTTTTCTAAATACTTATTACTTCTCTAAACATACAACTTAAAACTGAAATTCTATCTTCTTTTCTTACTTTACTTCTTCACTTTTCTAAATACTTATTACTTCTCTAAACATACTCTTTAAAACTGAAACTCTATCTTCTTTTCCTTTTTCTTCTTCACTTTTCTAAATACTTATTACTTCTCAAAGCATACTCCTTAATACTGAAATTCTATCTTCTTTTCTTACTTTGATTCTTCACTTTTCTAAATACTTATTACTTCTCTAAACATACTCCTTAAAACTGAAACTCTATCTTCTTTTCTTACTTTACTTCTTCACTTTCCTAAATACTTATTACTTCTCAAAGCATACTCCTTAAACTGAAATTCTATCTTCTTTTCTTACTTTACTTATCACTTTCCTAAATACTTATTACTTCTCTAAACATACTACTTAAAACTGAAATTCTATCTTCTTTTCTTACTTTAATTCTTCACTTTACTAAATACTTATTACTTCTCAAAGCATACTCCTTAAAACTGAAATTCTATCTTCTTTTCTTACTTTACTTCTTCACTTTCCTAAATACTTATTACTTCTCAAAGAATACTCTTTAAAACTGAAATTCTATCTTCTTTTCTTACTTTAATTCTTCACTTTTCTAAATACTTATTACTTCTCAAAGCATACTCCTTAAAACTGAAATTCTATCTTCTTTTCTTACTTTACTTCTTCACTTTCCTAAATACTTATTACTTCTCAAAGAATACTCTTTAAAACTGAAATTCTATCTTCTTTTCTTACTTTAATTCTTCACTTTCCTAAATACTTATTACTTCTCTAAACATACTACTTAAAACTGAAATTCTATCTTCTTTTCTTACTTTAATTCTTCATTTTCTAAATACTTATTACTTCTCTAAACATATTCACAAAACTGAAATTCTATCTTCTTTTCTTACTTTAATTCTTCACTTTTCTAAATACTTATTACTTCTCAAAGCATACTCCTTAAAACTGAAATTCAATCTTCTTTTCTTACTTTACTTCTTCACTTTTCTAAATACTTATTACTTCTCTAAACATACTCTTTAAAACTGAAACTCTATCTTCTTTTCCTTTTTCTTCTTCACTTTTCTAAATACTTATTACTTCTCTAAACATACTCACAAAACTAAATTCTATCTTCTTTTCTTATATTACTTCTTCACTTTTCTAAATACTTATTACTTCTCTAAACATACTCTTTAAAACTGAAATTCTATCTTCTTTTCTTACTTTGATTCTTCACTTTCCTAAATACTTATTACTTCTCTAAACATACTACTTAAAACTGAAATTCTATCTTCTTTTCTTACTTTAATTCTTCATTTTCTAAATACTTATTACTTCTCTAAACATATTCACAAAACTGAAATTCTATCTTCTTTTCTTACTTTAATTCTTCACTTTTCTAAATACTTATTACTTCTCAAAGCATACTCCTTAAAACTGAAATTCAATCTTCTTTTCTTACTTTACTTCTTCACTTTTCTAAATACTTATTACTTCTCTAAACATACTCTTTAAAACTGAAACTCTATCTTCTTTTCCTTTTACTTCTTCACTTTTCTAAATACTTATTACTTCTCTAAACATACTCACAAAACTAAATTCTATCTTCTTTTCTTATATTACTTCTTCACTTTTATAAATACTTATTACTTCTCTAAACATACTCTTTAAAACTGAAACTCTATCTTCTTTTCTTACTTTATTTCTTCACTTTCCTAAATACTTATTACTTCTCTAAACATACTACTTAAAACTGAAATTCTATCTTCTTTTCTTACTTTACTTCTTCACTTTCCTAAATACTTATTACTTCTCAAAGCATACTCCTTAAAACTGAAATTCTATCTTCTTTTCTTATATTACTTCTTCACTTTTCTAAATACTTATTACTTCTCTAAACATACAACTTAAAACTTAAACTCTATCTTCTTTTCTTACTTTACTTCTTCACTTTCCTAAATACTTATTACTTCTCTAAACATACTCCTTAAAACTGAAACTCTATCTTCTTTTCTTACTTTACTTCTTCACTTTTCTAAATACTTATTACTTCTCTAAACATACAACTTAAAACTGAAATTCTATCTTCTTTTCTTACTTTACTTCTTCACTTTTCTAAATACTTATTACTTCTCTAAACATACTCTTTAAAACTGAAACTCTATCTTCTTTTCCTTTTTCTTCTTCACTTTTCTAAATACTTATTACTTCTCAAAGCATACTCCTTAATACTGAAATTCTATCTTCTTTTCTTACTTTGATTCTTCACTTTTCTAAATACTTATTACTTCTCTAAACATACTACTTAAAACTGAAATTCTATCTTCTTTTCTTACTTTACTTCTTCACTTTTCTAAATACTTATTACTTCTCTAAACATACTCTTTAAAACTGAAACTCTATCTTCTTTTCCTTCTTTACTTCTTCACTTTTCTAAATACTTATTACTTCTCAAAGAATACTCTTTAAAACTGAAACTCTATCTTCCTTTCTTACTTTACTTCTTCACTTTCCTAAATACTTATTACTTCTCAAAGCATACTCCTTAAAACTGAAATTCAATCTTCTTTTCTTACTTTACTTCTTCACTTTTCTAAATACTTATTACTTCTCAAAGCATACTCCTTAAAACTGAAATTCAATCTTCTTTTCTTACTTTAATTCTTCACTTTCCTAAATACTTATTACTTCTCTAAACATACTCCTTAAAACTGAAATTCTATCTTCTTTTCTTACTTTAATTCTTCAATTTTCTAAATACTTATTACTTCTCTAAACATACTACTTAAAACTGAAATTCAATCTTCTTTTCTTACTTTACTTATCACTTTCCTAAATACTTATTACTTCTCTAAACATACTACTTAAAACTGAAATTCTATCTTCTTTTCTTACTTTAATTCTTCATTTTCTAAATACTTATTACTTCTCTAAACATATTCACAAAACTGAAATTCTATCTTCTTTTCTTACTTTAATTCTTCACTTTTCTAAATACTTATTACTTCTCAAAGCATACTCCTTAAAACTGAAATTCAATCTTCTTTTCTTACTTTACTTATCACTTTCCTAAATACTTATTACTTCTCAAAGAATACTCTTTAAAACTGAAACTCTATCTTCTTTTCTTACTTTACTTCTTCACTTTTCTAAATACTTATTACTTCTCTAAACATACTACTTAAAACTGAAATTCTATCTTCTTTTCTTACTTTAATTCTTCACTTTCCTAAATACTAATTACTTCTCTAAACATACTACTTAAAACTGAAATTCTATCTTCTTTTCTTACTTTAATTCTTCACTTTTCTAAATACTTATTACTTCTCAAAGCATACTCCTTAAAACTGAAATTCTATCTTCTTTTCTTATATTACTTCTTCACTTTTCTAAATACTTATTACTTCTCTAAACATACTCTTTAAAACTGAAACTCTATCTTCTTTTCCTTCTTTACTTCTTCACTTTTCTAAATACTTATTACTTCTCTAAACATACTCCTTAAAACTGAAACTCTATCTTCTTTTCTTACTTTACTTCTTCACTTTCCTAAATACTTATTACTTCTCAAAGCATACTCCTTAAACTGAAATTCTATCTTCTTTTCTTACTTTACTTCTTCACTTTTCTAAATACTTATTACTTCTCAAAGCATACTCCTTAAAACTGAAATTCAATCTTCTTTTCTTACTTTAATTCTTCACTTTCCTAAATACTTATTACTTCTCTAAACATACTCCTTAAAACTGAAATTCTATCTTCTCTTCTTACTTTAATTCTTCACTTTTCTAAATACTTATTACTTCTCTAAACATACTACTTAAAACTGAAATTCAATCTTCTTTTCTTACTTTACTTATCACTTTCCTAAATACTTATTACTTCTCAAAGAATACTCTTTAAAACTGAAACTCTATCTTCTTTTCTTACTTTACTTCTTCACTTTTCTAAATACTTATTACTTCTCTAAACATACTACTTAAAACTGAAATTCTATCTTCTTTTCTTACTTTAATTCTTCACTTTACTAAATACTTATTACTTCTCAAAGCATACTCCTTAAAACTGAAATTCAATCTTCTTTTCTTACTTTACTTCTTCACTTTTCTAAATACTTATTACCTCTCAAAGCATACTCCTTAAAACTGAAATTCTATCTTCTTTTCCTTATTTACTTCTTCACTTTCCTAAATACTTATTACTTCTCTAAACATACTCCTTAAAACTGAAACTCTATCTTCTTTTCCTTCTTTACTTCTTCACTTTTCTAAATACTTATTACTTCTCTAAACATACTACTTAAAACTGAAATTCAATCTTCTTTTCTTACTTTACTTATCACTTTCCTAAATACTTATTACTTCTCAAAGAATACTCTTTAAAACTGAAACTCTATCTTCTTTTCTTACTTTACTTCTTCACTTTTCTAAATACTTATTACTTCTCTAAACATACTACTTAAAACTGAAATTCTATCTTCTTTTCTTACTTTAATTCTTCACTTTTCTAAATACTTATTACTTCTCTAAACATACTCTTTAAAACTGAAATTCTATCTTCTTTTCTTACTTTGATTCTTCACTTTCCTAAATACTTATTACTTCTCAAAGCATACTCCTTAAAACTGAAATTCAATCTTCTTTTCTTACTTTACTTCTTCACTTTTCTAAATACTTATTACTTCTCAAAGCATACTCCTTAAAACTGAAATTCAATCTTCTTTTCTTACTTTAATTCTTCACTTTCCTAAATACTTATTACTTCTCTAAACATACTCCTTAAAACTGAAATTCTATCTTCTTTTCTTACTTTAATTCTTCACTTTTCTAAATACTTATTACTTCTCTAAACATACTACTTAAAACTGAAATTCAATCTTCTTTTCTTACTTTACTTATCACTTTCCTAAATACTTATTACTTCTCAAAGAATACTCTTTAAAACTGAAACTCTATCTTCTTTTCTTACTTTACTTCTTCACTTTTCTAAATACTTATTACTTCTCTAAACATACTACTTAAAACTGAAATTCTATCTTCTTTTCTTACTTTAATTCTTCACTTTACTAAATACTTATTACTTCTCAAAGCATACTCCTTAAAACTGAAATTCAATCTTCTTTTCTTACTTTAATTCTTCAATTTTCTAAATACTTATTACTTCTCTAAACATACTACTTAAAACTGAAATTCAATCTTCTTTTCTTACTTTACTTATCACTTTCCTAAATACTTATTACTTCTCTAAACATACTACTTAAAACTGAAATTCTATCTTCTTTTCTTACTTTAATTCTTCACTTTACTAAATACTTATTACTTCTCAAAGCATACTCCTTAAAACTGAAATTCTATCTTCTTTTCTTACTTTAATTCTTCATTTTCTAAATACTTATTACTTCTCTAAACATATTCACAAAACTGAAATTCTATCTTCTTTTCTTACTTTACTTCTTCACTTTCCTAAATACTTATTACTTCTCAAAGCATACTCCTTAAACTGAAACTCTATCTTCTTTTCTTACTTTACTTCTTCACTTTTCTAAATACTTATTACTTCTCTAAACATACTCTTTAAAACTGAAACTCTATCTTCTTTTCTTACTTTACTTCTTCACTTTTCTAAATACTTATTACTTCTCTAAACATACTACTTAAAACTGAAATTCTATCTTCTTTTCTTACTTTAATTCTTCACTTTTCTAAATACTTATTACTTCTCTAAACATACTCTTTAAAACTGAAATTCTATCTTCTTTTCTTACTTTGATTCTTCACTTTCCTAAATACTTATTACTTCTCAAAGCATACTCCTTAAAACTGAAATTCAATCTTCTTTTCTTACTTTACTTCTTCACTTTTCTAAATACTTATTACTTCTCAAAGCATACTCCTTAAAACTGAAATTCAATCTTCTTTTCTTACTTTAATTCTTCACTTTCCTAAATACTTATTACTTCTCTAAACATACTCCTTAAAACTGAAATTCTATCTTCTTTTCTTACTTTAATTCTTCACTTTTCTAAATACTTATTACTTCTCTAAACATACTACTTAAAACTGAAACTCTATCTTCTTTTCTTACTTTACTTCTTCACTTTTCTAAATACTTATTACTTCTCTAAACATACTCCTTAAAACTGAAATTCTATTTTCTTTTCTTACTTTACTTCTTCACTTTTCTAAATACTTATTACTTCTCTAAACATACAACTTAAAACTGAAACTCTATCTTCTTTTCCTTTTACTTCTTCACTTTTCTAAATACTTATTACTTCTCTAAACATACTCCTTAAAACTGAAATTCTATTTTCTTTTCTTATTTTACTTCTTCACTTTCCTAAATACTTATTACTTCTCTAAACATACTACTTAAAACTGAAACTCTATCTTCTTTTATTATTTTTCTTCTTCACTTTCCTAAATACTTATTACTTCTCTAAACATACTCCTTAAAACTGAAATTCTATTTTCTTTTCTTATTTTACTTCTTCACTTTTCTAAATACTTATTACTTCTCTAAACATACTACTTAAAACTGAAACTCTATCTTCTTTTATTATTTTACTTCTTCACTTTCCTAAATACTTATTACTTCTCAAAGAATACTCTTTAAAACTGAAACTCTATCTTCTTTTCTTACTTTACTTCTTCACTTTTCTAAATACTTATTACTTCTCTAAACATACTCCTTAAAACTGAAATTCTATTTTCTTTTCTTATTTTACTTCTTCACTTTTCTAAATACTTATTACTTCTCTAAACATACTACTTAAAACTGAAACTCTATCTTCTTTTCTTACTTTGATTCTTCACTTTTTAAATACTTATTACACCTCAAAGCATACTCCTTAAAACTGAAATTCTATCTTCTTTTCTTATTTTACTTCTTCACTTTCCTAAATACTTATTACTTCTCTAAACATACTCACAAAACTAAATTCTATCTTCTTTTCTTATATTACTTCTTCACTTTCCTAAATACTTATTACTTCTCAAAGCATACTTTTTAAACTGAAAATCTATCTTCTTTTCTTACTTTACTTCTTCACTTTTTAAATACTTATTACTTCTCAAAGCATACTCCTTAAAACTGAAATTCAATCTTCTTTTCTTACTTTACTTCTTCACTTTCCTAAATACTTATTACTTCTCTAAACATACTCCTTAAAACTGAAATTCTATCTTCTTTTATTATTTTACTTCTTCACTTTCCTAAATACTTATTACTTCTCAAAGAATACTCTTTAAAACTGAAACTCTATCTTCTTTTCTTACTTTACTTCTTCACTTTTCTAAATACTTATTACTTCTCTAAACATACTCCTTAAAACTGAAATTCTATTTTCTTTTTTTATTTTACTTCTTCACTTTCCTAAATACTTATTACTTCTCTAAACATACAACTTAAAACTGAAACTCTATCTTCTTTTCTTACTTTACTTCTTCACTTTTCTAAATGCTTATTACACCTCTAAACATACTGCTTAAAACTGAAATTCTATCTTCTTTTTTTACTTTGATTCTTCACTTTCCTAAATACTTATTACTTCTCAAAGCATACTCCTTAAACTGAAATTCAATCTTCTTTTCTTACTTTACTTCTTCACTTTTCTAAATACTAATACTTCTCTAAACATACTACTTAAAACTGAAATTCAATCTTCTTTTCTTACTTTACTTCTTCACTTTCCTAAATACTTATTACTTCTCTAAACATACTCTTTAAAACTGAAACTCAATCTTCTTTTCCTTTTTCTTCTTCACTTTTCTAAATACTTATTACTTCTCTAAACATACTACTTAAAACTGAAATTCTATCTTCTTTTCTTACTTTACTTATCACTTTCCTAAATACTTATTACTTCTGTAAGCACACTCCTTAAAACTGAAATTCTATCTTCTTTTCTTACTTTACTTCTTCACTTTTCTAAATACTTATTACTTCTCTAAACATACTACTTATAACTGAAATTCTATCTTCTTTTCTTACTTTACTTCTTCACTTTCCTAAATACTTATTACTTCTCAAAGCATACTCCTTAATACTGAAATTCTATCTTCTTTTCTTACTTTACTTCTTCACTTTCCTAAATACTTATTACTTCTCTAAACATACTCCTTAAAACTGAAATTCTATCTTCTTTTCTTACTTTAATTCTTCACTTTTCTAAATGCTTATTACACCTCTAAACATACTCTTTAAAACTGAAATTCTATCTTCTTTTCTTACTTTACTTCTTCACTTTTCTAAATACTTATTACTTCTCAAAGCATACTTTTTAAACTGAAATTCTATCTTCTTTTCCTTTTTCTTCTTCACTTTTCTAAATACTTATTACTTCTCTAAGAATACTCTTTAAAACTGAAATTCTATCTTCTTTTCCTTCTTTACTTCTTCACTTTTCTAAATACTTATTACTTCTCTAAACATACTACTTATAACAGAAATTCTATCTTCTTTTCTTACTTTACTTCTTCACTTTCCTAAATACTTATTACTTCTCAAAGCATACTCCTTAATACTGAAATTCTATCTTCTTTTCTTACTTTACTTCTTCACTTTTCTAAATACTTATTACTTCTCAAAGCATACTCCTTAAACTGAAATTCTATCTTCTTTTCTTACTTTACTTCTTCACTTTTCTAAATACTTATTACTTCTCTAAACATACTCACAAAACTAAATTCTATCTTCTTTTCTTATATTACTTCTTCACTTTCCTAAATACTTATTACTTCTCAAAGCATACTCCTTAAACTGAAATTCTATCTTCTTTTCTTACTTTACTTCTTCACTTTTCTAAATACTTATTACTTCTCTAAACATACTCACAAAACTAAATTCTATCTTCTTTTCCTTCTTTACTTCTTCACTTTTCTAAATACTTATTACTTCTCTAAACATACTCCTTAAAACTGAAATTCTATCTTCTTTTCTTACTTTACTTCTTCACTTTCCTAAATACTTATTACTTCTCAAAGAATACTCTTTAAAACTGAAATTCTATCTTCTTTTCTTACTTTACTTCTTCACTTTTCTAAATACTTATTACTTCTCTAAACATTCTACTTAAAACTGAAATTCTATCTTCTTTTCTTACTTTAATTCTTCACTTTACTAAATACTTATTACTTCTCAAAGCATACTCCTTAAAACTGAAATTCAATCTTCTTTTCTTACTTTACTTCTTCACTTTTCTTAATACTTATTACTTCTCAAAGCATACTCCTTAAAACTGAAACTCTATCTTCTTTTACTTATTTACTTCTTCACTTTCCTAAATACTTATTACTTCTCTAAACATACTCCTTAAAACTGAAACTCTATCTTCTTTTCCTTCTTTACTTCTTCACTTTTCTAAATACTTATTACTTCTCTAAACATACTACTTAAAACTGAAATTCAATCTTCTTTTCTTACTTTACTTATCACTTTCCTAAATACTTATTACTTCTCAAAGAATACTCCTTAAACTGAAATTCTATCTTCTTTTCTTACTTTACTTCTTCACTTTTCTAAATACTTATTACTTCTCTAAACATACTCTTTAAAACTGAAACTCTATCTTCTTTTCTTACTTTACTTCTTCACTTTTCTAAATGCTTATTACACCTCTAAACATACTGCTTGAAACTAAATTCTATCTTCTTTTTTTACTTTACTTCTTCACTTTCCTAAATACTTATTACTTCTCAAAGCATACTCCTTAAAACTGAAATTCAATCTTCTTTTCTTACTTTACTTCTTCACTTTTCTAAATACTTATTACTTCTCAATGCATACTCCTTAAAACTGAAATTCTATCTTCTTTTCTTATATTACTTCTTCACTTTTCTAAATACTTATTACTTCTCTAAACAACAACTTAAAACTGAAACTCTATCTTCTTTTCTTACTTTAATTCTTCACTTTTCTAAATGCTTATTACACCTCTAAACATACTGCTTGAAACTAAATTCTATCTTCTTTTTTTACTTTACTTCTTCACTTTCCTAAATACTTATTACTTCTCAAAGCATACTCCTTAAAACTGAAATTCAATCTTCTTTTCTTACTTTACTTCTTCACTTTTCTAAATACTTATTACTTCTCAAAGCATACTCCTTAAAACTGAAATTCTATCTTCTTTTCTTACTTTACTTCTTCACTTTTCTAAATGCTTATCACACTTCTAAACATACTGCTTGAAACTAAATTCTATCTTCTTTTCTTACTTTAATTCTTCACTTTTCTAAATACTTATTACTTCTCTAAACATACTCACAAAACTAAATTCTATCTTCTTTTCTTATATTACTTCTTCACTTTCCTAAATACTTATTACTTCTCAAAGCATACTCCTTAATACTGAATCTCTATCTTCTTTTCTTACTTTACTTCTTCACTTTTCTAAATACTTATTACTTCTCTAAACATACTCACAAAACTAAATTCTATCTTCTTTTCTTATATTACTTCTTCACTTTTCTAAATACTTATTACTTCTCAAAGCATACTCCTTAAAACTGAAATTCTATCTTCTTTTCTTACTTTGATTCTTCACTTTCCTAAATACTTATTACTTCTCAAAGCATACTCCTTAAAACTGAAATTCTATCTTCTTTTTTTACTTTACTTCTTCACTTTCCTAAATACTTATTACTTCTCTAAACATACTCCTTAAAACTGAAATTCTATTTTTTTTTCTTACTTTACTTCTTCACTTTCCTAAATACTTATTACTTCTCTAAACATACTACTTGAAACTAAATTCTATCTTCTTTTCTTACTTTACTTCTTCACTTTTCTAAATGCTTATCACACTTCTAAACATACTCCTTAAAACTGAAATTCTATTTTCTTTTCTTACTTTACTTCTTCACTTTTCTAAATACTTATTACTTCTCTAAACATACTCTTTAAAACTGAAACTCTATCTTCTTTTCTTACTTTACTTCTTCACTTTCCTAAATACTTATTACTTCTCTAAACATACTCCTTAAAACTGAAATTCTATTTTCTTTTCTTACTTTACTTCTTCACTTTTCTAAATACTTATTACTTCTCTAAACATACTACTTATAACTGAAACTCTATCTTCTTTTCTTACTTTACTTCTTCACTTTTCTAAATACTTATTAATTCTCTAAACATACTACATAAAACTGAATTCTATCTTCTTTTCTTATATTACTTCTTCACTTTTCTAAATACTTATTACTTCTCAAAGCATACTCCTTAAAACTGAAATTCTATTTTCTTTTCTTACTTTACTTCTTCACTTTTCTAAATACTTATTACTTCTCTAAACATACTCTTTAAAACTGAAACTCTATCTTCTTTTCTTACTTTACTTCTTCACTTTCCTAAATACTTATTACTTCTCTAAACATACTACTTGAAACTAAATTCTATCTTCTTTTCTTACTTTACTTCTTCACTTTCCTAAATACTTATTACTTCTCA
The DNA here is from genome assembly GCA_946699065.1 of Loxodes magnus. Lineage (NCBI taxonomy): Eukaryota > Ciliophora > Karyorelictea > Loxodida > Loxodidae > Loxodes > Loxodes magnus. The sequence goes on along the minus strand of CAMPDV010000356.1, from coordinate 267,106 downwards.
AAGCATACTCCTTAAAACTGAAACTCTATCTTCTTTTCTTACTTTACTTCTTCACTTTTCTAAATGCTTATTACACCTCTAAACATACTGCTTGAAACTAAATTCTATCTTCTTTTCTTACTTTGATTCTTCACTTTCCTAAATACTTATTACTTCTCTAAACATACTACTTGAAACTAAATTCTATCTTCTTTTCTTACTTTACTTCTTCACTTTTCTAAATGCTTATCACACTTCTAAACATACTGCTTGAAACTAAATTCTATCTTCTTTTCTTACTTTAATTCTTCACTTTTCTAAATACTTATTACTTCTCTAAACATACTCACAAAACTAAATTCTATCTTCTTTTCTTATATTACTTCTTCACTTTTCTAAATGCTTATCACACTTCTAAACATACTGCTTGAAACTAAATTCTATCTTCTTTTCTTACTTTACTTCTTCACTTTTCTAAATACTTATTACTTCTCTAAACATACTCACAAAACTAAATTCTATCTTCTTTTCTTATATTACTTCTTCACTTTTCTAAATACTTATTACTTCTCAAAGCATACTCCTTAAAACTGAAATTCTATCTTCTTTTCTTACTTTGATTCTTCACTTTCCTAAATACTTATTACTTCTCAAAGCATACTCCTTAAAACTGAAATTCTATCTTCTTTTTTTACTTTACTTCTTCACTTTCCTAAATACTTATTACTTCTCTAAACATACTCCTTAAAACTGAAATTCTATTTTTTTTTCTTACTTTACTTCTTCACTTTTCAAAATACTTATTACTTCTCTAAACATACTACTTAAAACTGAAATTCTATCTTCTTTTCTTACTTTACTTCTTCACTTTTCTAAATACTTATTACTTCTCTAAACATACTCCTTAAAACTGAAATTCTATTTTCTTTTCTTACTTTACTTCTTCACTTTTCTAAATACTTATTACTTCTCTAAACATACTCTTTAAAACTGAAACTCTATCTTCTTTTCTTACTTTACTTCTTCACTTTCCTAAATACTTATTACTTCTCTAAACATACTCCTTAAAACTGAAATTCTATTTTCTTTTCTTACTTTACTTCTTCACTTTTCTAAATACTTATTACTTCTCTAAACATACTACTTATAACTGAAACTCTATCTTCTTTTCTTACTTTACTTCTTCACTTTTCTAAATACTTATTAATTCTCTAAACATACTACATAAAACTGAATTCTATCTTCTTTTCTTATATTACTTCTTCACTTTTCTAAATACTTATTACTTCTCAAAGCATACTCCTTAAAACTGAAATTCTATTTTCTTTTCTTACTTTACTTCTTCACTTTTCTAAATACTTATTACTTCTCTAAACATACTCTTTAAAACTGAAACTCTATCTTCTTTTCTTACTTTACTTCTTCACTTTCCTAAATACTTATTACTTCTCTAAACATACTACTTGAAACTAAATTCTATCTTCTTTTCTTACTTTACTTCTTCACTTTCCTAAATACTTATTACTTCTCAAAGCATACTCCTTAAAACTGAAACTCTATCTTCTTTTCTTACTTTACTTCTTCACTTTTCTAAATGCTTATTACACCTCTAAACATACTGCTTGAAACTAAATTCTATCTTCTTTTCTTACTTTGATTCTTCACTTTCCTAAATACTTATTACTTCTCTAAACAACAACTTAAAACTGAAACTCTATCTTCTTTTCTTACTTTACTTCTTCACTTTTCTAAATGCTTATTACACCTCTAAACATACTGCTTGAAACTAAATTCTATCTTCTTTTTTTACTTTACTTCTTCACTTTCCTAAATACTTATTACTTCTCAAAGCATACTCCTTAAAACTGAAATTCAATCTTCTTTTCTTACTTTACTTCTTCACTTTTCTAAATACTTATTACTTCTCAAAGCATACTCCTTAAAACTGAAATTCTATCTTCTTTTCTTATATTACTTCTTCACTTTTCTAAATACTTATTACTTCTCTATACAACAACTTAAAACTGAAACTCTATCTTCTTTTCTTACTTTACTTCTTCACTTTTCTAAATGCTTATCACACTTCTAAACATACTGCTTGAAACTAAATTCTATCTTCTTTTCTTACTTTAATTCTTCACTTTTCTAAATACTTATTACTTCTCTAAACATACTCACAAAACTAAATTCTATCTTCTTTTCTTATATTACTTCTTCACTTTCCTAAATACTTATTACTTCTCAAAGCATACTTCTTAAACTGAAATTCTATCTTCTTTTCTTACTTTACTTCTTCACTTTTCTAAATACTTATTACTTCTCTAAACATACTCACAAAACTAAATTCTATCTTCTTTTCTTATATTACTTCTTCACTTTTCTAAATACTTATTACTTCTCAAAGCATACTCCTTAAACTGAAATTCTATCTTCTTTTCTTACTTTACTTCTTCACTTTTCTAAATACTTATTACTTCTCTAAACATACTACTTAAAACTGAAATTCTATCTTCTTTTCTTACTTTAATTCTTCACTTTACTAAATGCTTATTACTTCTCAAAGCATACTCCTTAAACTGAAATTCTATCTTCTTTTCTTACTTTACTTCTTCACTTTCCTAAATACTTATTACTTCTCTAAACATACTCACAAAACTAAATTCTATCTTCTTTTCTTATATTACTTCTTCACTTTTCTAAATACTTATTACTTCTCAAAGCATACTCCTTAAAACTGAAATTCTATCTTCTTTTCTTACTTTGATTCTTCACTTTCCTAAATACTTATTACTTCTCAAAGCATACTCCTTAAAACTGAAATTCTATCTTCTTTTTTTACTTTACTTCTTCACTTTCCTAAATACTTATTACTTCTCTAAACATACTCCTTAAAACTGAAACTCTATCTTCTTTTCCTTCTTTACTTCTTCACTTTTCTAAATACTTATTACTTCTCTAAACATACTCCTTAAAACTGAAATTCTATTTTCTTTTCTTACTTTACTTCTTCACTTTTCTAAATACTTATTACTTCTCTAAACATACTCTTTAAAACTGAAACTCTATCTTCTTTTCTTACTTTACTTCTTCACTTTCCTAAATACTTATTACTTCTCTAAACATACTACATAAAACTGAAACTCTATCTTCTTTTCTTACTTTATTTCTTCACTTTTCTAAATACTTATTACTTCTCTAAACATACTCCTTAAAACTGAAATTCTATTTTCTTTTCTTACTTTACTTCTTCACTTTTCTAAATACTTATTACTTCTCAATGCATACTCCTTAAAACTGAAATTCTATCTTCTTTTCTTATATTACTTCTTCACTTTCCTAAATACTTATTACTTCTCAAAGCATACTTCTTAAACTGAAATTCTATCTTCTTTTCTTACTTTACTTCTTCACTTTTCTAAATACTTATTACTTCTCTAAACATACTCACAAAACTAAATTCTATCTTCTTTTCTTATATTACTTCTTCACTTTTCTAAATACTTATTACTTCTCAAAGCATACTACTTATAACTGAAACTCTATCTTCTTTTCTTACTTTACTTCTTCACTTTTCTAAATACTTATTACTTCTCTAAACATACTCCTTAAAACTGAAATTCTATTTTCTTTTCTTACTTTACTTCTTCACTTTTCTAAATACTTATTACTTCTCTAAACATACTCACAAAACTAAATTCTATCTTCTTTTCTTATATTACTTCTTCACTTTCCTAAATACTTATTACTTCTCAAAGCATACTTCTTAAACTGAAATTCTATCTTCTTTTCTTACTTTACTTCTTCACTTTTCTAAATACTTATTACTTCTCTAAACATACTCACAAAACTAAATTCTATCTTCTTTTCTTATATTACTTCTTCACTTTTCTAAATACTTATTACTTCTCAAAGCATACTCCTTAAACTGAAATTCTATCTTCTTTTCTTACTTTACTTCTTCACTTTTCTAAATGCTTATCACACTTCTAAACATACTGCTTGAAACTAAATTCTATCTTCTTTTCTTACTTTAATTCTTCACTTTTCTAAATACTTATTACTTCTCTAAACATACTCACAAAACTAAATTCTATCTTCTTTTCTTATATTACTTCTTCACTTTCCTAAATACTTATTACTTCTCAAAGCATACTTCTTAAACTGAAATTCTATCTTCTTTTCTTACTTTACTTCTTCACTTTTCTAAATACTTATTACTTCTCTAAACATACTCACAAAACTAAATTCTATCTTCTTTTCTTATATTACTTCTTCACTTTTCTAAATACTTATTACTTCTCAAAGCATACTCCTTAAACTGAAATTCTATCTTCTTTTCTTACTTTACTTCTTCACTTTTCTAAATACTTATTACTTCTCTAAACATACTCACAAAACTAAATTCTATCTTCTTTTCTTATATTACTTCTTCACTTTCCTAAATACTTATTACTTCTCAAAGCATACTCCTTAAACTGAAATTCTATCTTCTTTTCTTACTTTACTTCTTCACTTTCCTAAATACTTATTACTTCTCTAAACATACTCACAAAACTAAATTCTATCTTCTTTTCTTATATTACTTCTTCACTTTTCTAAATACTTATTACTTCTCAAAGCATACTCCTTAAAACTGAAATTCTATCTTCTTTTCTTACTTTGATTCTTCACTTTCCTAAATACTTATTACTTCTCAAAGCATACTCCTTAAAACTGAAATTCTATCTTCTTTTTTTACTTTACTTCTTCACTTTCCTAAATACTTATTACTTCTCTAAACATACTCCTTAAAACTGAAATTCTATCTTCTTTTCTTACTTTACTTCTTCACTTTTCTAAATACTTATTACTTCTCTAAACATACTCTTTAAAACTGAAACTCTATCTTCTTTTCTTACTTTACTTCTTCACTTTTCTAAATACTTATTACTTCTCTAAACATACTCCTTAAAACTGAAATTCTATTTTCTTTTCTTACTTTACTTCTTCACTTTTCTAAATACTTATTACTTCTCTAAACATACTCTTTAAAACTGAAACTCTATCTTCTTTTCTTACTTTACTTCTTCACTTTCCTAAATACTTATTACTTCTCTAAACATACTACATAAAACTGAAACTCTATCTTCTTTTCTTACTTTATTTCTTCACTTTTCTAAATACTTATTACTTCTCTAAACATACTCCTTAAAACTGAAATTCTATTTTCTTTTCTTACTTTACTTCTTCACTTTTCTAAATACTTATTACTTCTCAATGCATACTCCTTAAAACTGAAATTCTATCTTCTTTTCTTATATTACTTCTTCACTTTTCTAAATGCTTATTACACCTCTAAACATACTGCTTGAAACTAAATTCTATCTTCTTTTTTTACTTTACTTCTTCACTTTCCTAAATACTTATTACTTCTCAAAGCATACTCACAAAACTAAATTCTATCTTCTTTTCTTATATTACTTCTTCACTTTTCTAAATACTTATTACTTCTCTAAACAACAACTTAAAACTGAAACTCTATCTTCTTTTCTTACTTTACTTCTTCACTTTTCTAAATGCTTATCACACTTCTAAACATACTGCTTGAAACTAAATTCTATCTTCTTTTCTTACTTTAATTCTTCACTTTTCTAAATACTTATTACTTCTCTAAACATACTACTTAAAACTGAAATTCTATCTTCTTTTCTTACTTTACTTCTTCACTTTTCTAAATACTTATTACTTCTCTAAACATACTCCTTAAAACTGAAATTCAATCTTCTTTTCTTACTTTACTTATCACTTTCCTAAATACTTATTACTTCTCAAAGAATACTCTTTAAAACTGAAACTCTATCTTCTTTTCTTACTTTACTTCTTCACTTTTCTAAATACTTATTACTTCTCTAAACATACTACTTAAAACTGAAATTCAATCTTCTTTTCTTACTTTACTTCTTCACTTTTCTAAATACTTATTACTTCTCAAAGCATACTCCTTAAAACTGAAATTCTATCTTCTTTTCTTATATTACTTCTTCACTTTTCTAAATACTTATTACTTCTCTAAACAACAACTTAAAACTGAAACTCTATCTTCTTTTCTTACTTTAATTCTTCACTTTTCTAAATGCTTATTACACCTCTAAACATACTACTTAAAACTGAAATTCTATCTTCTTTTCTTACTTTAATTCTTCACTTTACTAAATACTTATTACTTCTCAAAGCATACTCCTTAAAACTGAAATTCTATCTTCTTTTCTTACTTTAATTCTTCATTTTCTAAATACTTATTACTTCTCTAAACATATTCACAAAACTGAAATTCTATCTTCTTTTTTTACTTTGATTCTTCACTTTCCTAAATACTTATTACTTCTCAAAGCATACTCCTTAAACTGAAATTCAATCTTCTTTTCTTACTTTACTTCTTCACTTTTCTAAATACTAATACTTCTCTAAACATACTACTTAAAACTGAAATTCAATCTTCTTTTCTTACTTTACTTCTTCACTTTCCTAAATACTTATTACTTCTCTAAACATACTCTTTAAAACTGAAACTCAATCTTCTTTTCCTTTTTCTTCTTCACTTTTCTAAATACTTATTACTTCTTTAAACATACTACTTAAAACTGAAATTCTATCTTCTTTTCTTACTTTACTTATCACTTTCCTAAATACTTATTACTTCTGTAAGCACACTCCTTAAAACTGAAATTCTATCTTCTTTTCTTACTTTACTTCTTCACTTTTCTAAATACTTATTACTTCTCTAAACATACTACTTATAACTGAAATTCTATCTTCTTTTCTTACTTTACTTCTTCACTTTTCTAAATACTTATTACTTCTCAATGCATACTCCTTAATACTGAAATTCTATCTTCTTTTCTTACTTTACTTCTTCACTTTCCTAAATACTTATTACTTCTCTAAACATACTCCTTAAAACTGAAATTCTATCTTCTTTTCTTACTTTAATTCTTCACTTTTCTAAATGCTTATTACACCTCTAAACATACTCTTTAAAACTGAAATTCTATCTTCTTTTCTTACTTTACTTCTTCACTTTTCTAAATACTTATTACTTCTCAAAGCATACTTTTTAAACTGAAATTCTATCTTCTTTTCCTTTTTCTTCTTCACTTTTCTAAATACTTATTACTTCTCTAAGAATACTCTTTAAAACTGAAATTCTATCTTCTTTTCCTTCTTTACTTCTTCACTTTTCTAAATACTTATTACTTCTCTAAACATACTACTTATAACTGAAATTCTATCTTCTTTTCTTACTTTACTTCTTCACTTTCCTAAATACTTATTACTTCTCAAAGCATACTCCTTAATACTGAAATTCTATCTTCTTTTCTTACTTTACTTCTTCACTTTTCTAAATACTTATTACTTCTCAAAGCATACTCCTTAAACTGAAATTCTATCTTCTTTTCTTACTTTACTTCTTCACTTTTCTAAATACTTATTACTTCTCTAAACATACTCACAAAACTAAATTCTATCTTCTTTTCTTATATTACTTCTTCACTTTCCTAAATACTTATTACTTCTCAAAGCATACTCCTTAAACTGAAATTCTATCTTCTTTTCTTACTTTACTTCTTCACTTTTCTAAATACTTATTACTTCTCTAAACATACTCACAAAACTAAATTCTATCTTCTTTTCCTTCTTTACTTCTTCACTTTTCTAAATACTTATTACTTCTCTAAACATACTCCTTAAAACTGAAATTCTATCTTCTTTTCTTACTTTACTTCTTCACTTTCCTAAATACTTATTACTTCTCAAAGAATACTCTTTAAAACTGAAATTCTATCTTCTTTTCTTACTTTACTTCTTCACTTTTCTAAATACTTATTACTTCTCTAAACATTCTACTTAAAACTGAAATTCTATCTTCTTTTCTTACTTTAATTCTTCACTTTACTAAATACTTATTACTTCTCAAAGCATACTCCTTAAAACTGAAATTCAATCTTCTTTTCTTACTTTACTTCTTCACTTTTCTTAATACTTATTACTTCTCAAAGCATACTCCTTAAAACTGAAACTCTATCTTCTTTTACTTATTTACTTCTTCACTTTCCTAAATACTTATTACTTCTCTAAACATACTCCTTAAAACTGAAACTCTATCTTCTTTTCCTTCTTTACTTCTTCACTTTTCTAAATACTTATTACTTCTCTAAACATACTACTTAAAACTGAAATTCAATCTTCTTTTCTTACTTTACTTATCACTTTCCTAAATACTTATTACTTCTCAAAGAATACTCCTTAAACTGAAATTCTATCTTCTTTTCTTACTTTACTTCTTCACTTTTCTAAATACTTATTACTTCTCTAAACATACTCTTTAAAACTGAAACTCTATCTTCTTTTCTTACTTTACTTCTTCACTTTTCTAAATGCTTATTACACCTCTAAACATACTGCTTGAAACTAAATTCTATCTTCTTTTTTTACTTTACTTCTTCACTTTCCTAAATACTTATTACTTCTCAAAGCATACTCCTTAAAACTGAAATTCAATCTTCTTTTCTTACTTTACTTCTTCACTTTTCTAAATACTTATTACTTCTCAATGCATACTCCTTAAAACTGAAATTCTATCTTCTTTTCTTATATTACTTCTTCACTTTTCTAAATACTTATTACTTCTCTAAACAACAACTTAAAACTGAAACTCTATCTTCTTTTCTTACTTTAATTCTTCACTTTTCTAAATGCTTATTACACCTCTAAACATACTGCTTGAAACTAAATTCTATCTTCTTTTTTTACTTTACTTCTTCACTTTCCTAAATACTTATTACTTCTCAAAGCATACTCCTTAAAACTGAAATTCAATCTTCTTTTCTTACTTTACTTCTTCACTTTTCTAAATACTTATTACTTCTCAAAGCATACTCCTTAAAACTGAAATTCTATCTTCTTTTCTTATATTACTTCTTCACTTTTCTAAATACTTATTACTTCTCTATACAACAACTTAAAACTGAAACTCTATCTTCTTTTCTTACTTTACTTCTTCACTTTTCTAAATGCTTATCACACTTCTAAACATACTGCTTGAAACTAAATTCTATCTTCTTTTCTTACTTTAATTCTTCACTTTTCTAAATACTTATTACTTCTCTAAACATACTCACAAAACTAAATTCTATCTTCTTTTCTTATATTACTTCTTCACTTTCCTAAATACTTATTACTTCTCAAAGCATACTCCTTAATACTGAATCTCTATCTTCTTTTCTTACTTTACTTCTTCACTTTTCTAAATACTTATTACTTCTCTAAACATACTCACAAAACTAAATTCTATCTTCTTTTCTTATATTACTTCTTCACTTTTCTAAATACTTATTACTTCTCAAAGCATACTCCTTAAACTGAAATTCTATCTTCTTTTCTTACTTTACTTCTTCACTTTTCTAAATACTTATTACTTCTCTAAACATACACACAAAACTAAATTCTATCTTCTTTTCTTATATTACTTCTTCACTTTTCTAAATACTTATTACTTCTCAAAGCATACTCCTTAAAACTGAAATTCTATCTTCTTTTCTTACTTTGATTCTTCACTTTCCTAAATACTTATTACTTCTCAAAGCATACTCCTTAAAACTGAAATTCTATCTTCTTTTTTTACTTTACTTCTTCACTTTCCTAAATACTTATTACTTCTCTAAACATACTCCTTAAAACTGAAATTCTATTTTTTTTTCTTACTTTACTTCTTCACTTTTCAAAATACTTATTACTTCTCTAAACATACTACTTAAAACTGAAATTCTATCTTCTTTTCTTACTTTACTTCTTCACTTTTCTAAATACTTATTACTTCTCTAAACATACTCCTTAAAACTGAAATTCTATTTTCTTTTCTTACTTTACTTCTTCACTTTTCTAAATACTTATTACTTCTCTAAACATACTACTTATAACTGAAACTCTATCTTCTTTTCTTACTTTACTTCTTCACTTTTCTAAATACTTATTAATTCTCTAAACATACTACATAAAACTGAATTCTATCTTCTTTTCTTATATTACTTCTTCACTTTTCTAAATACTTATTACTTCTCAAAGCATACTCCTTAAAACTGAAATTCTATTTTCTTTTCTTACTTTACTTCTTCACTTTTCTAAATACTTATTACTTCTCTAAACATACTCTTTAAAACTGAAACTCTATCTTCTTTTCTTACTTTACTTCTTCACTTTTCTAAATACTTATTACTTCTCTAAACATACTACTTGAAACTAAATTCTATCTTCTTTTCTTACTTTACTTCTTCACTTTCCTAAATACTTATTACTTCTCAAAGCATACTCCTTAAAACTGAAACTCTATCTTCTTTTCTTACTTTACTTCTTCACTTTTCTAAATGCTTATTACACCTCTAAACATACTGCTTGAAACTAAATTCTATCTTCTTTTCTTACTTTGATTCTTCACTTTCCTAAATACTTATTACTTCTCTAAACAACAACTTAAAACTGAAACTCTATCTTCTTTTCTTACTTTACTTCTTCACTTTTCTAAATGCTTATTACACCTCTAAACATACTGCTTGAAACTAAATTCTATCTTCTTTTTTTACTTTACTTCTTCACTTTCCTAAATACTTATTACTTCTCAAAGCATACTCCTTAAAACTGAAATTCAATCTTCTTTTCTTACTTTACTTCTTCACTTTTCTAAATACTTATTACTTCTCAAAGCATACTCCTTAAAACTGAAATTCTATCTTCTTTTCTTATATTACTTCTTCACTTTTCTAAATACTTATTACTTCTCTATACAACAACTTAAAACTGAAACTCTATCTTCTTTTCTTACTTTACTTCTTCACTTTTCTAAATGCTTATCACACTTCTAAACATACTGCTTGAAACTAAATTCTATCTTCTTTTCTTACTTTAATTCTTCACTTTTCTAAATACTTATTACTTCTCTAAACATACTCACAAAACTAAATTCTATCTTCTTTTCTTATATTACTTCTTCACTTTCCTAAATACTTATTACTTCTCAAAGCATACTTCTTAAACTGAAATTCTATCTTCTTTTCTTACTTTACTTCTTCACTTTTCTAAATACTTATTACTTCTCTAAACATACTCACAAAACTAAATTCTATCTTCTTTTCTTATATTACTTCTTCACTTTTCTAAATACTTATTACTTCTCAAAGCATACTCCTTAAACTGAAATTCTATCTTCTTTTCTTACTTTACTTCTTCACTTTTCTAAATACTTATTACTTCTCTAAACATACTCACAAAACTAAATTCTATCTTCTTTTCTTATATTACTTCTTCACTTTCCTAAATACTTATTACTTCTCAAAGCATACTCCTTAAACTGAAATTCTATCTTCTTTTCTTACTTTACTTCTTCACTTTCCTAAATACTTATTACTTCTCTAAACATACTCACAAAACTAAATTCTATCTTCTTTTCTTATATTACTTCTTCACTTTTCTAAATACTTATTACTTCTCAAAGCATACTCCTTAAAACTGAAATTCTATCTTCTTTTCTTACTTTGATTCTTCACTTTCCTAAATACTTATTACTTCTCAAAGCATACTCCTTAAAACTGAAATTCTATCTTCTTTTTTTACTTTACTTCTTCACTTTCCTAAATACTTATTACTTCTCTAAACATACTCCTTAAAACTGAAATTCTATTTTTTTTTCTTACTTTACTTCTTCACTTTTCAAAATACTTATTACTTCTCTAAACATACTACTTAAAACTGAAATTCTATCTTCTTTTCTTACTTTACTTCTTCACTTTTCTAAATACTTATTACTTCTCTAAACATACTCCTTAAAACTGAAATTCTATTTTCTTTTCTTACTTTACTTCTTCACTTTTCTAAATACTTATTACTTCTCTAAACATACTCTTTAAAACTGAAACTCTATCTTCTTTTCTTACTTTACTTCTTCACTTTCCTAAATACTTATTACTTCTCTAAACATACTACATAAAACTGAAACTCTATCTTCTTTTCTTACTTTATTTCTTCACTTTTCTAAATACTTATTACTTCTCTAAACATACTCCTTAAAACTGAAATTCTATTTTCTTTTCTTACTTTACTTCTTCACTTTTCTAAATACTTATTACTTCTCAATGCATACTCCTTAAAACTGAAATTCTATCTTCTTTTCTTATATTACTTCTTCACTTTTCTAAATGCTTATTACACCTCTAAACATACTGCTTGAAACTAAATTCTATCTTCTTTTTTTACTTTACTTCTTCACTTTCCTAAATACTTATTACTTCTCAAAGCATACTCACAAAACTAAATTCTATCTTCTTTTCTTATATTACTTCTTCACTTTTCTAAATACTTATTACTTCTCTAAACAACAACTTAAAACTGAAACTCTATCTTCTTTTCTTACTTTACTTCTTCACTTTTCTAAATGCTTATCACACTTCTAAACATACTGCTTGAAACTAAATTCTATCTTCTTTTCTTACTTTAATTCTTCACTTTTCTAAATACTTATTACTTCTCTAAACATACTCACAAAACTAAATTCTATCTTCTTTTCTTACTTTACTTCTTCACTTTCCTAAATACTTATTACTTCTCAAAGCATACTCCTTAAACTGAAAATCTATCTTCTTTTCTTACTTTACTTCTTCACTTTTCTAAATACTTATTACTTCTCTAAACATACTCACAAAACTAAATTCTATCTTCTTTTCTTATATTACTTCTTCACTTTTCTAAATACTTATTACTTCTCAAAGCATACTCCTTAAACTGAAATTCTATCTTCTTTTCTTACTTTACTTCTTCACTTTTCTAAATACTTATTACTTCTCTAAACATACTCCTTAAAACTGAAATTCTATTTTCTTTTCTTACTTTACTTCTTCACTTTTCTAAATACTTATTACTTCTCTAAACATACTCTTTAAAACTGAAACTCTATCTTCTTTTCTTACTTTACTTCTTCACTTTCCTAAATACTTATTACTTCTCAAAGAATACTCTTTAAAACTGAAACTCTATCTTCTTTTCTTACTTTACTTCTTCACTTTTCTAAATGCTTATCACACTTCTAAACATACTGCTTGAAACTAAATTCTATCTTCTTTTCTTACTTTAATTCTTCACTTTTCTAAATACTTATTACTTCTCTAAACATACTCACAAAACTAAATTCTATCTTCTTTTCTTACTTTACTTCTTCACTTTCCTAAATACTTATTACTTCTCAAAGCATACTCCTTAAACTGAAAATCTATCTTCTTTTCTTACTTTACTTCTTCACTTTTCTAAATACTTATTACTTCTCTAAACATACTCACAAAACTAAATTCTATCTTCTTTTCTTATATTACTTCTTCACTTTTCTAAATACTTATTACTTCTCAAAGCATACTCCTTAAACTGAAATTCTATCTTCTTTTCTTACTTTACTTCTTCACTTTTCTAAATACTTATTACTTCTCTAAACATACTCCTTAAAACTGAAATTCTATTTTCTTTTCTTACTTTACTTCTTCACTTTTCTAAATACTTATTACTTCTCTAAACATACTCTTTAAAACTGAAACTCTATCTTCTTTTCTTACTTTACTTCTTCACTTTCCTAAATACTTATTACTTCTCAAAGAATACTCTTTAAAACTGAAATTCTATCTTCTTTTCTTACTTTACTTCTTCACTTTTCTAAATACTTATTACTTCTCTAAACATACTCCTTAAAACTGAAATTCTATTTTCTTTTCTTACTTTACTTCTTCACTTTTCTAAATACTTATTACTTCTCTAAACATACTCTTTAAAACTGAAACTCTATCTTCTTTTCTTACTTTACTTCTTCACTTTTCTAAATACTTATTACTTCTCTAAACATACTCACAAAACTAAATTCTATCTTCTTTTCTTATATTACTTCTTCACTTTTCTAAATACTTATTACTTCTCTAAACATACTCCTTAAAACTGAAATTCTATTTTCTTTTCTTACTTTACTTCTTCACTTTTCTAAATACTTATTACTTCTCTAAACATACTCTTTAAAACTGAAATTCAATCGTCTTTTCTTACTTTACTTCTTCACTTTTCTAAATACTTATTACTTCTCTAAACATACTCCTTAAAACTGAAATTCTATCTTCTTTTTTTACTTTACTTCTTCACTTTCCTAAATACTTATTACTTCTCAAAGCATACTCACAAAACTAAATTCTATCTTCTTTTCTTATATTATATCTTCACTTTTCTAAATGCTTATCACACTTCTAAACATACTGCTTGAAACTGAAATTCTATCTTCTTTTCTTATATTACTTCTTCACTTTTCTAAATACTTATTACTTCTCTAAACAACAACTTAAAACTGAAACTCTATCTTCTTTTCTTACTTTACTTCTTCACTTTTCTAAATGCTTATCACACTTCTAAACATACTGCTTGAAACTAAATTCTATCTTCTTTTCTTACTTTAATTCTTCACTTTTCTAAATACTTATTACTTCTCTAAACATACTACTTAAAACTGAAATTCTATCTTCTTTTCTTACTTTACTTCTTCACTTTTCTAAATACTTATTACTTCTCTAAACATACTCCTTAAAACTGAAATTCTATTTTCTTTTCTTACTTTACTTCTTCACTTTTCTAAATACTTATTACTTCTCTAAACATACTCTTTAAAACTGAAATTCAATCTTCTTTTCTTACTTTACTTCTTCACTTTTCTAAATACTTATTACTTCTCTAAACATACTCCTTAAAACTGAAATTCTATCTTCTTTTCTTATATTACTTCTTCACTTTTCTAAATACTTATTACTTCTCTAAACATACTCCTTAAAACTGAAATTCTATTTTCTTTTCTTATATTACTTCTTCACTTTCCTAAATACTTATTACTTCTCAAAGCATACTCCTTAAACTGAAATTCTATCTTCTTTTCTTACTTTACTTCTTCACTTTTCTAAATACTTATTACTTCTCTAAACATACTCACAAAACTAAATTCTATCTTCTTTTCTTATATTACTTCTTCACTTTTCTAAATACTTATTACTTCTCAAAGCATACTCCTTAAAACTGAAATTCTATCTTCTTTTCTTATATTACTTCTTCACTTTTCTAAATACTTATTACTTCTCTAAACAACAACTTAAAACTGAAACTCTATCTTCTTTTCTTACTTTACTTCTTCACTTTTCTAAATGCTTATCACACTTCTAAACATACTGCTTGAAACTAAATTCTATCTTCTTTTCTTACTTTAATTCTTCACTTTTCTAAATACTTATTACTTCTCTAAACATACTACTTAAAACTGAAATTCTATCTTCTTTTCTTACTTTACTTCTTCACTTTTCTAAATACTTATTACTTCTCTAAACATACTCCTTAAAACTGAAATTCTATTTTCTTTTCTTACTTTACTTCTTCACTTTTCTAAATACTTATTACTTCTCTAAACATACTCTTTAAAACTGAAATTCAATCTTCTTTTCTTACTTTACTTCTTCACTTTTCTAAATACTTATTACTTCTCTAAACATACTCCTTAAAACTGAAATTCTATCTTCTTTTCTTATATTACTTCTTCACTTTTCTAAATACTTATTACTTCTCTAAACATACTCCTTAAAACTGAAATTCTATTTTCTTTTCTTATATTACTTCTTCACTTTCCTAAATACTTATTACTTCTCAAAGCATACTCCTTAAACTGAAATTCTATCTTCTTTTCTTACTTTACTTCTTCACTTTTCTAAATACTTATTACTTCTCTAAACATACTCACAAAACTAAATTCTATCTTCTTTTCTTATATTACTTCTTCACTTTTCTAAATACTTATTACTTCTCAAAGCATACTCCTTAAACTGAAATTCTATCTTCTTTTCTTACTTTACTTCTTCACTTTTCTAAATACTTATTACTTCTCTAAACATACAACTTAAAACTGAAATTCTATCTTCTTTTCTTATATTACTTCTTCACTTTTCTAAATACTTATTACTTCTCTAAACATACTCCTTAAAACTGAAATTCTATCTTCTTTTCTTATATTACTTCTTCACTTTTCTAAATACTTATTACTTCTCTAAACAACAACTTAAAACTGAAACTCTATCTTCTTTTCTTACTTTACTTCTTCACTTTTCTAAATGCTTATTACACCTCTAAACATACTGCTTAAAACTGAAATTCTATTTTCTTTTCTTATATTACTTCTTCACTTTTATAAATACTTATTACTTCTCTAAACAACAACTTAAAACTGAAACTCTATCTTCTTTTCTTACTTTACTTCTTCACTTTTCTAAATACTTATTACTTCTCTAAACATACTACATAAAACTGAAACTCTATCTTCTTTTCTTACTTTATTTCTTCACTTTTCTAAATGCTTATTACACCTCTAAACATACTGCTTAAAACTGAAACTCTATCTTCTTTTCTTACTTTACTTCTTCACTTTTCTAAATACTTATTACTTCTCTAAACATACTACTTAAAACTGAAATTCAATCTTCTTTTCTTACTTTACTTCTTCACTTTTCTAAATACTTATTACTTCTCAATGCATACTCCTTAAAACTGAAATTCTATCTTCTTTTCTTATATTACTTCTTCACTTTTCTAAATACTTATTACTTCTCTAAACAACAACTTAAAACTGAAACTCTATCTTCTTTTCTTACTTTACTTCTTCACTTTTCTAAATGCTTATTACACCTCTAAACATACTGCTTGAAACTAAATTCTATCTTCTTTTTTTACTTTACTTCTTCACTTTCCTAAATACTTATTACTTCTCAAAGCATACTCCTTAAAACTGAAATTCAATCTTCTTTTCTTACTTTACTTCTTCACTTTTCTAAATACTTATTACTTCTCAAAGCATACTCCTTAAAACTGAAATTCTATCTTCTTTTCTTATATTACTTCTTCACTTTTCTAAATACTTATTACTTCTCTAAACAACAACTTAAAACTGAAACTCTATCTTCTTTTCTTACTTTACTTCTTCACTTTTCTAAATGCTTATCACACTTCTAAACATACTGCTTGAAACTAAATTCTATCTTCTTTTCTTACTTTAATTCTTCACTTTTCTAAATACTTATTACTTCTCTAAACATACTCACAAAACTAAATTCTATCTTCTTTTCTTATATTACTTCTTCACTTTCCTAAATACTTATTACTTCTCAAAGCATACTCCTTAAACTGAAATTCTATCTTCTTTTCTTACTTTACTTCTTCACTTTTCTAAATACTTATTACTTCTCTAAACATACTCCTTAAAACTGAAATTCTATTTTCTTTTCCTTCTTTACTTCTTCACTTTTCTAAATACTTATTACTTCTCTAAACATACTCTTTAAAACTGAAACTCTATCTTCTTTTCTTACTTTACTTCTTCACTTTCCTAAATACTTATTACTTCTCAAAGCATACTACTTAAAACTGAAATTCTATCTTCTTTTCTTACTTTACTTCTTCACTTTTCTAAATACTTATTACTTCTCTAAACATACTCCTTAAAACTGAAATTCTATTTTCTTTTCTTACTTTACTTCTTCACTTTTCTAAATACTTATTACTTCTCTAAACAACAACTTAAAACTGAAACTCTATCTTCTTTTCTTACTTTACTTCTTCACTTTTCTAAATGCTTATTACACCTCTAAACATACTGCTTGAAACTAAATTCTATCTTCTTTTTTTACTTTACTTCTTCACTTTCCTAAATACTTATTACTTCTCAAAGCATACTCCTTAAAACTGAAATTCAATCTTCTTTTCTTACTTTACTTCTTCACTTTTCTAAATACTTATTACTTCTCTAAACAACAACTTAAAACTGAAATTCTATCTTCTTTTCTTATATTACTTCTTCACTTTTCTAAATACTTATTACTTCTCTAAACAACAACTTAAAACTGAAACTCTATCTTCTTTTCTTACTTTACTTCTTCACTTTTCTAAATGCTTATCACACTTCTAAACATACTGCTTGAAACTGAAATTCTATCTTCTTTTCTTACTTTAATTCTTCACTTTTCTAAATACTTATTACTTCTCAAAGCATACTCACAAAACTGAAATTCTATCTTCTTTTCTTACTTTAATTATTCACTTTTATAAATACTTATTACTTCTCTAAACATACTCCTTAAAACTGAAATTCTATTTTCTTTTCTTACTTTACTTCTTCACTTTTCTAAATACTTATTACTTCTCTAAACATACTCCTTAAAACTGAAATTCTATTTTCTTTTCTTACTTTACTTCTTCACTTTTCTAAATACTTATTACTTCTCTAAACATACTCTTTAAAACTGAAACTCTATCTTCTTTTCCTTTTACTTCTTCACTTTTCTAAATACTTATTACTTCTCTAAACATACTCCTTAAAACTGAAATTCTATTTTCTTTTCTTATTTTACTTCTTCACTTTCCTAAATACTTATTACTTCTCTAAACATACTACTTAAAACTGAAACTCTATCTTCTTTTATTATTTTTCTTCTTCACTTTCCTAAATACTTATTACTTCTCTAAACATACTCCTTAAAACTGAAATTCTATTTTCTTTTCTTATTTTACTTCTTCACTTTTCTAAATACTTATTACTTCTCTAAACATACTACTTAAAACTGAAACTCTATCTTCTTTTATTATTTTACTTCTTCACTTTCCTAAATACTTATTACTTCTCAAAGAATACTCTTTAAAACTGAAACTCTATCTTCTTTTCTTACTTTACTTCTTCACTTTTCTAAATACTTATTACTTCTCTAAACATACTCCTTAAAACTGAAATTCTATTTTCTTTTCTTATTTTACTTCTTCACTTTTCTAAATACTTATTACTTCTCTAAACATACTACTTAAAACTGAAACTCTATCTTCTTTTCTTACTTTGATTCTTCACTTTTTAAATACTTATTACACCTCAAAGCATACTCCTTAAAACTGAAATTCTATCTTCTTTTCTTACTTTACTTCTTCACTTTCCTAAATACTTATTACTTCTCTAAACATACTACTTAAAACTGAAACTCTTTCTTCTTTTCTTACTTTACTTCTTCACTTTTCTAAATACTTATTACTTCTCTAAACATACTACTTAAAACTGAAACTCTATCTTCTTTTCTTACTTTACTTCTTCACTTTTCTAAATACTTATTACTTCTCTAAACATACTCCTTAAAACTGAAATTCTATTTTCTTTTCTTACTTTACTTCTTCACTTTTCTAAATACTTATTACTTCTCTAAACATACTCTTTAAAACTGAAACTCTATCTTCTTTTCCTTTTACTTCTTCACTTTTCTAAATACTTATTACTTCTCTAAACATACTCCTTAAAACTGAAATTCTATTTTCTTTTCTTATTTTACTTCTTCACTTTCCTAAATACTTATTACTTCTCTAAACATACTACTTAAAACTGAAACTCTATCTTCTTTTATTATTTTTCTTCTTCACTTTCCTAAATACTTATTACTTCTCTAAACATACTCCTTAAAACTGAAATTCTATTTTCTTTTCTTATTTTACTTCTTCACTTTTCTAAATACTTATTACTTCTCTAAACATACTCCTTAAAACTGAAAATCTATCTTCTTTTATTATTTTACTTCTTCACTTTCCTAAATACTTATTACTTCTCAAAGAATACTCTTTAAAACTGAAACTCTATCTTCTTTTCTTACTTTACTTCTTCACTTTTCTAAATACTTATTACTTCTCTAAACATACTCCTTAAAACTGAAATTCTATTTTCTTTTCTTATTTTACTTCTTCACTTTTCTAAATACTTATTACTTCTCTAAACATACTACTTAAAACTGAAACTCTATCTTCTTTTCTTACTTTGATTCTTCACTTTTTAAATACTTATTACACCTCAAAGCATACTCCTTAAAACTGAAATTCTATCTTCTTTTCTTATTTTACTTCTTCACTTTCCTAAATACTTATTACTTCTCTAAACATACTCACAAAACTAAATTCTATCTTCTTTTCTTATATTACTTCTTCACTTTCCTAAATACTTATTACTTCTCAAAGCATACTTTTTAAACTGAAAATCTATCTTCTTTTCTTACTTTACTTCTTCACTTTTTAAATACTTATTACTTCTCAAAGCATACTCCTTAAAACTGAAATTCAATCTTCTTTTCTTACTTTACTTCTTCACTTTCCTAAATACTTATTACTTCTCTAAACATACTCCTTAAAACTGAAATTCTATCTTCTTTTATTATTTTACTTCTTCACTTTCCTAAATACTTATTACTTCTCAAAGAATACTCTTTAAAACTGAAACTCTATCTTCTTTTCTTACTTTACTTCTTCACTTTTCTAAATACTTATTACTTCTCTAAACATACTCCTTAAAACTGAAATTCTATTTTCTTTTTTTATTTTACTTCTTCACTTTCCTAAATACTTATTACTTCTCTAAACATACAACTTAAAACTGAAACTCTATCTTCTTTTCCTTTTTCTTCTTCACTTTTCTAAATACTTATTACTTCTCAAAGCATACTCCTTAAAACTGAAATTCTATCTTCTTTTCTTACTTTGATTCTTCACTTTTTAAATACTTATTACTTCTCAAAGCATACTCTTTAAAACTGAAATTCTATCTTCTTTTCTTATATTACTTCTTCACTTTTCTAAATACTTATTACTTCTCTAAACATACTCACAAAACTGAAATTCTATCTTCTTTTCTTATATTACTTCTTCACTTTTCTAAATACTTATTACTTCTCTAAACATACTACTTAAAACTGAAAATCTATCTTCTTTTCTTATATTACTTCTTCACTTTCCTAAATACTTATTACTTCTCAAAGCATACTCCTTAAAACTGAAATTCAATCTTCTTTTCTTACTTTACTTCTTCACTTTCCTAAATACTTATTACTTCTCTAAACATACTCCTTAAAACTGAAATTCTATCTTCTTTTCTTATATTACTTCTTCACTTTTCTAAATACTTATTACTTCTCTAAACATACAACTTAAAACTGAAACTCTATCTTCTTTTCTTACTTTACTTCTTCACTTTTCTAAATGCTTATTACACCTCTAAACATACTCACAAAACTAAATTCTATCTTCTTTTCTTACTTTACTTCTTCACTTTTCTAAATACTTATTACTTCTCTAAACATACTCCTTAAAACTGAAAATCTATCTTCTTTTCTTATATTACTTCTTCACTTTCCTAAATACTTATTACTTCTCAAAGCATACTCCTTAAAACTGAAATTCAATCTTCTTTTCTTACCTTACTTCTTCACTTTCCTAAATACTTATTACTTCTCAAAGCATACTCCTTAAACTGAAATTCTATCTTCTTTTCTTACTTTACTTCTTCACTTTCCTAAATACTTATTACTTCTCAAAGAATACTCTTTAAAACTGAAACTCTATCTTCTTTTCTTACTTTACTTCTTCACTTTCCTAAATACTTATTACTTCTCTAAACATACTCCTTAAAACTGAAATTCTATTTTCTTTTCTTACTTTACTTCTTCACTTTTCTAAATACTTATTACTTCTCTAAACATACTCCTTAAAACTGAAACTCTATCTTCTTTTCTTACTTTACTTCTTCACTTTTCTAAATGCTTATTACACCTCTAAACATACTCACAAAACTAAATTCTATCTTCTTTTCTTACTTTACTTCTTCACTTTTCTAAATACTTATTACTTCTCAAAGCATACTCCTTAAAACTGAAATTCTATCTTCTTTTCTTATATTACTTCTTCACTTTCCTAAATACTTATTACTTCTCAAAGCATACTCCTTAAAACTGAAATTCAATCTTCTTTTCTTACCTTACTTCTTCACTTTCCTAAATACTTATTACTTCTCAAAGCATACTCCTTAAACTGAAATTCTATCTTCTTTTCTTATATTACTTCTTCACTTTTCTAAATACTTATTACTTCTCTAAACATACAACTTAAAACTGAAATTCAATCTTCTTTTCTTACTTTACTTCTTCACTTTTCTAAATACTAATACTTCTCTAAACATACTACTTAAAACTGAAATTCAATCTTCTTTTCTTACTTTACTTCTTCACTTTCCTAAATACTTATTACTTCTCTAAACATACTCTTTAAAACTGAAACTCAATCTTCTTTTCCTTTTTCTTCTTCACTTTTCTAAATACTTATTACTTCTCTAAACATACTACTTAAAACTGAAATTCTATCTTCTTTTCTTACTTTACTTATCACTTTCCTAAATACTTATTACTTCTGTAAGCACACTCCTTAAAACTGAAATTCTATCTTCTTTTCTTACTTTACTTCTTCACTTTTCTAAATACTTATTACTTCTCTAAACATACTACTTATAACTGAAATTCTATCTTCTTTTCTTACTTTACTTCTTCACTTTCCTAAATACTTATTACTTCTCAAAGCATACTCCTTAATACTGAAATTCTATCTTCTTTTCTTACTTTACTTCTTCACTTTCCTAAATACTTATTACTTCTCTAAACATACTCCTTAAAACTGAAATTCTATCTTCTTTTCTTACTTTAATTCTTCACTTTTCTAAATACTTTTTACTTCTCTAAACATACTCTTTAAAACTGAAATTCTATCTTCTTTTCTTACTTTAATTCTTCACTTTTCTAAATACTTATTACTTCTCAAAGCATACTTTTTAAACTGAAATTCTATCTTCTTTTCCTTTTTCTTCTTCACTTTTCTAAATACTTATTACTTCTCTAAGAATACTCTTTAAAACTGAAATTCTATCTTCTTTTCCTTCTTTACTTCTTCACTTTTCTAAATACTTATTACTTCTCTAAACATACTACTTATAACTGAAATTCTATCTTCTTTTCTTACTTTACTTCTTCACTTTCCTAAATACTTATTACTTCTCAAAGCATACTCCTTAATACTGAAATTCTATCTTCTTTTCTTACTTTACTTCTTCACTTTTCTAAATACTTATTACTTCTCAAAGCATACTCACAAAACTAAATTCTATCTTCTTTTCTTACTTTACTTCTTCACTTTTCTAAATACTTATTACTTCTCAAAGCATACTTTTTAAACTGAAATTCTATCTTCTTTTCCTTTTTCTTCTTCACTTTTCTAAATACTTATTACTTCTCAAAGCATACTCCTTAAACTGAAATTCTATCTTCTTTTCTTACTTTACTTCTTCACTTTTCTAAATACTTATTACTTCTCTAAACATACTCACAAAACTAAATTCTATCTTCTTTTCTTATATTACTTCTTCACTTTTCTAAATACTTATTACTTCTCTAAACAACAACTTAAAACTGAAACTCTATCTTCTTTTCTTACTTTACTTCTTCACTTTTCTAAATACTTATTACTTCTCTAAACATACTCCTTAAAACTGAAATTCTATTTTCTTTTCTTACTTTACTTCTTCACTTTTCTAAATACTTATTACTTCTCTAAACATACTCTTTAAAACTGAAACTCTATCTTCTTTTCTTACTTTACTTCTTCACTTTCCTAAATACTTATTACTTCTCAAAGAATACTCTTTAAAACTGAAATTCTATCTTCTTTTCTTACTTTACTTCTTCACTTTTCTAAATACTTATTACTTCTCTAAACATACTCCTTAAAACTGAAATTCTATTTTCTTTTCTTACTTTACTTCTTCACTTTTCTAAATACTTATTACTTCTCTAAACATACTCACAAAACTAAATTCTATCTTCTTTTCTTATATTACTTCTTCACTTTTCTAAATACTTATTACTTCTCTAAACATACTCCTTAAAACTGAAATTCTATTTTCTTTTCTTACTTTACTTCTTCACTTTTCTAAATACTTATTACTTCTCTAAACATACTCTTTAAAACTGAAATTCAATCGTCTTTTCTTACTTTACTTCTTCACTTTTCTAAATACTTATTACTTCTCTAAACATACTCCTTAAAACTGAAATTCTATCTTCTTTTTTTACTTTACTTCTTCACTTTCCTAAATACTTATTACTTCTCAAAGCATACTCACAAAACTAAATTCTATCTTCTTTTCTTATATTATATCTTCACTTTTCTAAATGCTTATCACACTTCTAAACATACTGCTTGAAACTGAAATTCTATCTTCTTTTCTTATATTACTTCTTCACTTTTCTAAATACTTATTACTTCTCTAAACAACAACTTAAAACTGAAACTCTATCTTCTTTTCTTACTTTACTTCTTCACTTTTCTAAATGCTTATCACACTTCTAAACATACTGCTTGAAACTAAATTCTATCTTCTTTTCTTACTTTAATTCTTCACTTTTCTAAATACTTATTACTTCTCTAAACATACTACTTAAAACTGAAATTCTATCTTCTTTTCTTACTTTACTTCTTCACTTTTCTAAATACTTATTACTTCTCTAAACATACTCCTTAAAACTGAAATTCTATTTTCTTTTCTTACTTTACTTCTTCACTTTTCTAAATACTTATTACTTCTCTAAACATACTCTTTAAAACTGAAATTCAATCTTCTTTTCTTACTTTACTTCTTCACTTTTCTAAATACTTATTACTTCTCTAAACATACTCCTTAAAACTGAAATTCTATCTTCTTTTCTTATATTACTTCTTCACTTTTCTAAATACTTATTACTTCTCTAAACATACTCCTTAAAACTGAAATTCTATTTTCTTTTCTTATATTACTTCTTCACTTTCCTAAATACTTATTACTTCTCAAAGCATACTCCTTAAACTGAAATTCTATCTTCTTTTCTTACTTTACTTCTTCACTTTTCTAAATACTTATTACTTCTCTAAACATACTCACAAAACTAAATTCTATCTTCTTTTCTTATATTACTTCTTCACTTTTCTAAATACTTATTACTTCTCAAAGCATACTCCTTAAAACTGAAATTCTATCTTCTTTTCTTATATTACTTCTTCACTTTTCTAAATACTTATTACTTCTCTAAACAACAACTTAAAACTGAAACTCTATCTTCTTTTCTTACTTTACTTCTTCACTTTTCTAAATGCTTATCACACTTCTAAACATACTGCTTGAAACTAAATTCTATCTTCTTTTCTTACTTTAATTCTTCACTTTTCTAAATACTTATTACTTCTCTAAACATACTACTTAAAACTGAAATTCTATCTTCTTTTCTTACTTTACTTCTTCACTTTTCTAAATACTTATTACTTCTCTAAACATACTCCTTAAAACTGAAATTCTATTTTCTTTTCTTACTTTACTTCTTCACTTTTCTAAATACTTATTACTTCTCTAAACATACTCTTTAAAACTGAAATTCAATCTTCTTTTCTTACTTTACTTCTTCACTTTTCTAAATACTTATTACTTCTCTAAACATACTCCTTAAAACTGAAATTCTATCTTCTTTTCTTATATTACTTCTTCACTTTTCTAAATACTTATTACTTCTCTAAACATACTCCTTAAAACTGAAATTCTATTTTCTTTTCTTATATTACTTCTTCACTTTCCTAAATACTTATTACTTCTCAAAGCATACTCCTTAAACTGAAATTCTATCTTCTTTTCTTACTTTACTTCTTCACTTTTCTAAATACTTATTACTTCTCTAAACATACTCACAAAACTAAATTCTATCTTCTTTTCTTATATTACTTCTTCACTTTTCTAAATACTTATTACTTCTCAAAGCATACTCCTTAAACTGAAATTCTATCTTCTTTTCTTACTTTACTTCTTCACTTTTCTAAATACTTATTACTTCTCTAAACATACAACTTAAAACTGAAATTCTATCTTCTTTTCTTATATTACTTCTTCACTTTTCTAAATACTTATTACTTCTCTAAACATACTCCTTAAAACTGAAATTCTATCTTCTTTTCTTATATTACTTCTTCACTTTTCTAAATACTTATTACTTCTCTAAACAACAACTTAAAACTGAAACTCTATCTTCTTTTCTTACTTTACTTCTTCACTTTTCTAAATGCTTATTACACCTCTAAACATACTGCTTAAAACTGAAATTCTATTTTCTTTTCTTATATTACTTCTTCACTTTTATAAATACTTATTACTTCTCTAAACAACAACTTAAAACTGAAACTCTATCTTCTTTTCTTACTTTACTTCTTCACTTTTCTAAATACTTATTACTTCTCTAAACATACTACATAAAACTGAAACTCTATCTTCTTTTCTTACTTTATTTCTTCACTTTTCTAAATGCTTATTACACCTCTAAACATACTGCTTAAAACTGAAACTCTATCTTCTTTTCTTACTTTACTTCTTCACTTTTCTAAATACTTATTACTTCTCTAAACATACTACTTAAAACTGAAATTCAATCTTCTTTTCTTACTTTACTTCTTCACTTTTCTAAATACTTATTACTTCTCAATGCATACTCCTTAAAACTGAAATTCTATCTTCTTTTCTTATATTACTTCTTCACTTTTCTAAATACTTATTACTTCTCTAAACAACAACTTAAAACTGAAACTCTATCTTCTTTTCTTACTTTACTTCTTCACTTTTCTAAATGCTTATTACACCTCTAAACATACTGCTTGAAACTAAATTCTATCTTCTTTTTTTACTTTACTTCTTCACTTTCCTAAATACTTATTACTTCTCAAAGCATACTCCTTAAAACTGAAATTCAATCTTCTTTTCTTACTTTACTTCTTCACTTTTCTAAATACTTATTACTTCTCAAAGCATACTCCTTAAAACTGAAATTCTATCTTCTTTTCTTATATTACTTCTTCACTTTTCTAAATACTTATTACTTCTCTAAACAACAACTTAAAACTGAAACTCTATCTTCTTTTCTTACTTTACTTCTTCACTTTTCTAAATGCTTATCACACTTCTAAACATACTGCTTGAAACTAAATTCTATCTTCTTTTCTTACTTTAATTCTTCACTTTTCTAAATACTTATTACTTCTCTAAACATACTCTTTAAAACTGAAATTCAATCGTCTTTTCTTACTTTACTTCTTCACTTTTCTAAATACTTATTACTTCTCTAAACATACTCTTTAAAACTGAAACTCTATCTTCTTTTCTTACTTTACTTCTTCACTTTTCTAAATACTTATTACTTCTCAAAGCATACTCACAAAACTAAATTCTATCTTCTTTTCTTACTTTACTTATCACTTTCCTAAATACTTATTACTTCTCAAAGAATACTCCTTAAACTGAAATTCTATCTTCTTTTCTTACTTTACTTCTTCACTTTTCTAAATACTTATTACTTCTCTAAACATACTCTTTAAAACTGAAACTCTATCTTCTTTTCTTACTTTACTTCTTCACTTTTCTAAATGCTTATTACACCTCTAAACATACTGCTTGAAACTAAATTCTATCTTCTTTTTTTACTTTACTTCTTCACTTTCCTAAATACTTATTACTTCTCAAAGCATACTCCTTAAAACTGAAACTCAATCTTCTTTTCTTACTTTACTTCTTCACTTTTCTAAATACTTATTACTTCTCAATGCATACTCCTTAAAACTGAAATTCTATCTTCTTTTCTTATATTACTTCTTCACTTTTCTAAATACTTATTACTTCTCTAAACATACTCACAAAACTAAATTCTATCTTCTTTTCTTATATTACTTCTTCACTTTCCTAAATACTTATTACTTCTCAAAGCATACTCCTTAAACTGAAATTCTATCTTCTTTTCTTACTTTACTTCTTCACTTTTCTAAATACTTATTACTTCTCTAAACATACTCACAAAACTAAATTCTATCTTCTTTTCCTTCTTTACTTCTTCACTTTTCTAAATACTTATTACTTCTCTAAACATACTCCTTAAAACTGAAATTCTATCTTCTTTTCTTACTTTACTTCTTCACTTTCCTAAATACTTATTACTTCTCAAAGAATACTCTTTAAAACTGAAATTCTATCTTCTTTTCTTACTTTACTTCTTCACTTTTCTAAATACTTATTACTTCTCTAAACATACTCCTTAAACTGAAATTCTATCTTCTTTTCTTACTTTAATTCTTCACTTTACTAAATACTTATTACTTCTCAAAGCATACTCCTTAAAACTGAAATTCAATCTTCTTTTCTTACTTTACTTCTTCACTTTTCTTAATACTTATTACTTCTCAAAGCATACTCCTTAAAACTGAAACTCTATCTTCTTTTCCTTATTTACTTCTTCACTTTCCTAAATACTTATTACTTCTCTAAACATACTCCTTAAAACTGAAACTCTATCTTCTTTTCTTACTTTACTTCTTCACTTTTCTAAATGCTTATCACACTTCTAAACATACTACTTAAAACTGAAATTCAATCTTCTTTTCTTACTTTACTTATCACTTTCCTAAATACTTATTACTTCTCAAAGAATACTCCTTAAACTGAAATTCTATCTTCTTTTCTTACTTTACTTCTTCACTTTTCTAAATACTTATTACTTCTCTAAACATACTCTTTAAAACTGAAATTCTATCTTCTTTTCTTACTTTACTTCTTCACTTTTCTAAATACTTATTACTTCTCTAAACATACTACTTAAAACTGAAATTCTATCTTCTTTTCTTACTTTAATTCTTCACTTTACTAAATACTTATTACTTCTCAAAGCATACTCCTTAAAACTGAAATTCAATCTTCTTTTCTTATATTACTTCTTCACTTTCCTAAATACTTATTACTTCTCAAAGCATACTCCTTAAAACTGAAATTCAATCTTCTTTTCTTACTTTACTTCTTCACTTTCCTAAATACTTATTACTTCTCTAAACATACTCCTTAAAACTGAAATTCTATCTTCTTTTCTTATATTACTTCTTCACTTTTCTAAATACTTATTACTTCTCTAAACAACAACTTAAAACTGAAACTCTATCTTCTTTTCTTATATTACTTCTTCACTTTTCTAAATGCTTATTACACCTCTAAACATACTGCTTGAAACTAAATTCTATCTTCTTTTTTTACTTTACTTCTTCACTTTCCTAAATACTTATTACTTCTCAAAGCATACTCCTTAAAACTGAAATTCAATCTTCTTTTCTTACTTTACTTCTTCACTTTTCTAAATACTTATTACTTCTCAAAGCATACTCCTTAAAACTGAAATTCTATCTTCTTTTCTTATATTACTTCTTCACTTTTCTAAATACTTATTACTTCTCTAAACAACAACTTAAAACTGAAACTCTATCTTCTTTTCCTTCTTTACTTCTTCACTTTTCTAAATGCTTATCACACCTCTAAACATACTGCTTGAAACTAAATTCTATCTTCTTTTCTTACTTTAATTCTTCACTTTTCTAAATACTTATTACTTCTCTAAACATACTCACAAAACTAAATTCTATCTTCTTTTCTTATATTACTTCTTCACTTTCCTAAATACTTATTACTTCTCAAAGCATACTCCTTAATACTGAAATTCTATCTTCTTTTCTTACTTTACTTCTTCACTTTTCTAAATACTTATTACTTCTCTAAACATACTCACAAAACTAAATTCTATCTTCTTTTCTTATATTACTTCTTCACTTTTCTAAATACTTATTACTTCTCAAAGCATACTCCTTAAACTGAAATTCTATCTTCTTTTCTTACTTTACTTCTTCACTTTTCTAAATACTTATTACTTCTCTAAACATACACACAAAACTAAATTCTATCTTCTTTTCTTATATTACTTCTTCACTTTTCTAAATACTTATTACTTCTCAAAGCATACTCCTTAAAACTGAAATTCTATCTTCTTTTTTTACTTTACTTCTTCACTTTCCTAAATACTTATTACTTCTCTAAACATACTCCTTAAAACTGAAATTCTATTTTTTTTTCTTACTTTACTTCTTCACTTTTCAAAATACTTATTACTTCTCTAAACATACTACTTAAAACTGAAATTCTATCTTCTTTTCTTACTTTACTTCTTCACTTTTCTAAATACTTATTACTTCTCTAAACATACTCCTTAAAACTGAAATTCTATTTTCTTTTCTTACTTTACTTCTTCACTTTTCTAAATACTTATTACTTCTCTAAACATACTACTTATAACTGAAACTCTATCTTCTTTTCTTACTTTACTTCTTCACTTTTCTAAATACTTATTAATTCTCTAAACATACTACATAAAACTGAATTCTATCTTCTTTTCTTATATTACTTCTTCACTTTTCTAAATACTTATTACTTCTCAAAGCATACTCCTTAAAACTGAAATTCTATTTTCTTTTCTTACTTTACTTCTTCACTTTTCTAAATACTTATTACTTCTCTAAACATACTCTTTAAAACTGAAACTCTATCTTCTTTTCTTACTTTACTTCTTCACTTTTCTAAATACTTATTACTTCTCTAAACATACTACTTGAAACTAAATTCTATCTTCTTTTCTTACTTTACTTCTTCACTTTCCTAAATACTTATTACTTCTCAAAGCATACTCCTTAAAACTGAAATTCAATCTTCTTTTCTTACTTTACTTCTTCACTTTTCTAAATACTTATTACTTCTCAAAGCATACTCCTTAAAACTGAAATTCTATCTTCTTTTCTTACTTTGATTCTTCACTTTCCTAAATACTTATTACTTCTCTAAACAACAACTTAAAACTGAAACTCTATCTTCTTTTCTTACTTTACTTCTTCACTTTTCTAAATGCTTATTACACCTCTAAACATACTGCTTGAAACTAAATTCTATCTTCTTTTTTTACTTTACTTCTTCACTTTCCTAAATACTTATTACTTCTCAAAGCATACTCCTTAAAACTGAAATTCAATCTTCTTTTCTTACTTTACTTCTTCACTTTTCTAAATACTTATTACTTCTCAAAGCATACTCCTTAAAACTGAAATTCTATCTTCTTTTCTTATATTACTTCTTCACTTTTCTAAATACTTATTACTTCTCTATACAACAACTTAAAACTGAAACTCTATCTTCTTTTCTTACTTTACTTCTTCACTTTTCTAAATGCTTATCACACTTCTAAACATACTGCTTGAAACTAAATTCTATCTTCTTTTCTTACTTTAATTCTTCACTTTTCTAAATACTTATTACTTCTCTAAACATACTCACAAAACTAAATTCTATCTTCTTTTCTTATATTACTTCTTCACTTTCCTAAATACTTATTACTTCTCAAAGCATACTTCTTAAACTGAAATTCTATCTTCTTTTCTTACTTTACTTCTTCACTTTTCTAAATACTTATTACTTCTCTAAACATACTCACAAAACTAAATTCTATCTTCTTTTCTTATATTACTTCTTCACTTTTCTAAATACTTATTACTTCTCAAAGCATACTCCTTAAACTGAAATTCTATCTTCTTTTCTTACTTTACTTCTTCACTTTTCTAAATACTTATTACTTCTCTAAACATACTCACAAAACTAAATTCTATCTTCTTTTCTTATATTACTTCTTCACTTTCCTAAATACTTATTACTTCTCAAAGCATACTCCTTAAACTGAAATTCTATCTTCTTTTCTTACTTTACTTCTTCACTTTCCTAAATACTTATTACTTCTCTAAACATACTCACAAAACTAAATTCTATCTTCTTTTCTTATATTACTTCTTCACTTTTCTAAATACTTATTACTTCTCAAAGCATACTCCTTAAAACTGAAATTCTATCTTCTTTTCTTACTTTGATTCTTCACTTTCCTAAATACTTATTACTTCTCAAAGCATACTCCTTAAAACTGAAATTCTATCTTCTTTTTTTACTTTACTTCTTCACTTTCCTAAATACTTATTACTTCTCTAAACATACTCCTTAAAACTGAAATTCTATTTTTTTTTCTTACTTTACTTCTTCACTTTTCAAAATACTTATTACTTCTCTAAACATACTACTTAAAACTGAAATTCTATCTTCTTTTCTTACTTTACTTCTTCACTTTTCTAAATACTTATTACTTCTCTAAACATACTCCTTAAAACTGAAATTCTGTTTTCTTTTCTTACTTTACTTCTTCACTTTTCTAAATACTTATTACTTCTCTAAACATACTCTTTAAAACTGAAACTCTATCTTCTTTTCTTACTTTACTTCTTCACTTTCCTAAATACTTATTACTTCTCTAAACATACTACATAAAACTGAAACTCTATCTTCTTTTCTTACTTTATTTCTTCACTTTTCTAAATACTTATTACTTCTCTAAACATACTCCTTAAAACTGAAATTCTATTTTCTTTTCTTACTTTACTTCTTCACTTTTCTAAATACTTATTACTTCTCAATGCATACTCCTTAAAACTGAAATTCTATCTTCTTTTCTTATATTACTTCTTCACTTTTCTAAATGCTTATTACACCTCTAAACATACTGCTTGAAACTAAATTCTATCTTCTTTTCTTACTTTACTTATCACTTTCCTAAATACTTATTACTTCTCAAAGAATACTCCTTAAACTGAAATTCTATCTTCTTTTCTTACTTTACTTCTTCACTTTTCTAAATACTTATTACTTCTCTAAACATACTCTTTAAAACTGAAACTCTATCTTCTTTTCTTACTTTACTTCTTCACTTTTCTAAATGCTTATTACACCTCTAAACATACTGCTTGAAACTAAATTCTATCTTCTTTTTTTACTTTACTTCTTCACTTTCCTAAATACTTATTACTTCTCAAAGCATACTCCTTAAACTGAAAATCTATCTTCTTTTCTTACTTTACTTCTTCACTTTCCTAAATACTTATTACTTCTCAAAGCATACTCACAAAACTAAATTCTATCTTCTTTTCTTATATTACTTCTTCACTTTTCTAAATACTTATTACTTCTCAAAGCATACTCCTTAAAACTGAAATTCTATCTTCTTTTCTTATATTACTTCTTCACTTTTCTAAATACTTATTACTTCTCTATACAACAACTTAAAACTGAAACTCTATCTTCTTTTCTTACTTTACTTCTTCACTTTTCTAAATGCTTATCACACTTCTAAACATACTGCTTGAAACTAAATTCTATCTTCTTTTCTTACTTTAATTCTTCACTTTTCTAAATACTTATTACTTCTCTAAACATACTCACAAAACTAAATTCTATCTTCTTTTCTTATATTACTTCTTCACTTTCCTAAATACTTATTACTTCTCAAAGCATACTTCTTAAACTGAAATTCTATCTTCTTTTCTTACTTTACTTCTTCACTTTTCTAAATACTTATTACTTCTCTAAACATACTCACAAAACTAAATTCTATCTTCTTTTCTTATATTACTTCTTCACTTTTCTAAATACTTATTACTTCTCAAAGCATACTCCTTAAACTGAAATTCTATCTTCTTTTCTTACTTTACTTCTTCACTTTTCTAAATACTTATTACTTCTCTAAACATACTCACAAAACTAAATTCTATCTTCTTTTTTTATATTACTTCTTCACTTTCCTAAATACTTATTACTTCTCAAAGCATACTCCTTAAACTGAAATTCTATCTTCTTTTCTTACTTTACTTCTTCACTTTCCTAAATACTTATTACTTCTCTAAACATACTCACAAAACTAAATTCTATCTTCTTTTCTTATATTACTTCTTCACTTTTCTAAATACTTATTACTTCTCAAAGCATACTCCTTAAAACTGAAATTCTATCTTCTTTTCTTACTTTGATTCTTCACTTTCCTAAATACTTATTACTTCTCAAAGCATACTCCTTAAAACTGAAATTCTATCTTCTTTTTTTACTTTACTTCTTCACTTTTCTAAATACTTATTACTTCTCTAAACAACAACTTAAAACTGAAACTCTATCTTCTTTTCTTACTTTACTTCTTCACTTTTCTAAATACTTATTACTTCTCTAAACAACAACTTAAAACTGAAATTCTATCTTCTTTTCTTACTTTACTTCTTCACTTTTCTAAATACTTATTACTTCTCTAAACATACTACTTGAAACTAAATTCTATCTTCTTTTCTTACTTTACTTCTTCACTTTCCTAAATACTTATTACTTCTCAAAGCATACTCCTTAAAACTGAAATTCAATCTTCTTTTCTTACTTTACTTCTTCACTTTTCTAAATACTTATTACTTCTCAAAGCATACTCCTTAAAACTGAAATTCTATCTTCTTTTCTTACTTTGATTCTTCACTTTCCTA
Source organism: Loxodes magnus (assembly GCA_946699065.1). Taxonomy (NCBI): domain Eukaryota; phylum Ciliophora; class Karyorelictea; order Loxodida; family Loxodidae; genus Loxodes; species Loxodes magnus. Next base: position 232,912 of record CAMPDV010000356.1, on the reverse strand, counting down.
AATACTTATTACTTCTCTAAACAACAACTTAAAACTGAAACTCTATCTTCTTTTCTTACTTTACTTCTTCACTTTTCTAAATGCTTATTACACCTCTAAACATACTGCTTGAAACTAAATTCTATCTTCTTTTTTTACTTTACTTCTTCACTTTCCTAAATACTTATTACTTCTCAAAGCATACTCCTTAAAACTGAAATTCAATCTTCTTTTCTTACTTTACTTCTTCACTTTTCTAAATACTTATTACTTCTCAAAGCATACTCCTTAAAACTGAAATTCTATCTTCTTTTCTTATATTACTTCTTCACTTTTCTAAATACTTATTACTTCTCTATACAACAACTTAAAACTGAAACTCTATCTTCTTTTCTTACTTTACTTCTTCACTTTCCTAAATACTTATTACTTCTCAAAGCATACTCCTTAAAACTGAAATTCTATCTTCTTTTTTTACTTTACTTCTTCACTTTTCTAAATACTTATTACTTCTCTAAACATACTCACAAAACTAAATTCTATCTTCTTTTCTTATATTACTTCTTCACTTTCCTAAATACTTATTACTTCTCAAAGCATACTTCTTAAACTGAAATTCTATCTTCTTTTCTTACTTTACTTCTTCACTTTTCTAAATACTTATTACTTCTCTAAACATACTCACAAAACTAAATTCTATCTTCTTTTCTTATATTACTTCTTCACTTTTCTAAATACTTATTACTTCTCTAAACATACTCCTTAAACTGAAATTCTATCTTCTTTTCTTACTTTACTTCTTCACTTTCCTAAATACTTATTACTTCTCTAAACATACTCACAAAACTAAATTCTATCTTCTTTTCTTATATTACTTCTTCACTTTCCTAAATACTTATTACTTCTCAAAGCATACTCCTTAAACTGAAATTCTATCTTCTTTTCTTACTTTACTTCTTCACTTTCCTAAATACTTATTACTTCTCTAAACATACTCACAAAACTAAATTCTATCTTCTTTTCTTATATTACTTCTTCACTTTTCTAAATACTTATTACTTCTCTAAACATACTCTTTAAAACTGAAATTCAATCTTCTTTTCTTATATTACTTCTTCACTTTTCTAAATACTTATTACTTCTCAAAGCATACTCCTTAAAACTGAAATTCTATCTTCTTTTTTTACTTTACTTCTTCACTTTCCTAAATACTTATTACTTCTCTAAACATACTCCTTAAAACTGAAATTCTATTTTTTTTTCTTACTTTACTTCTTCACTTTTCAAAATACTTATTACTTCTCTAAACATACTACTTAAAACTGAAATTCTATCTTCATTTCTTACTTTACTTCTTCACTTTTCTAAATACTTATTACTTCTCTAAACATACTCCTTAAAACTGAAATTCTATTTTCTTTTCTTACTTTATTTCTTCACTTTTCTAAATACTTATTACTTCTCTAAACATACTCTTTAAAACTGAAACTCTATCTTCTTTTCTTACTTTACTTCTTCACTTTCCTAAATACTTATTACTTCTCTAAACATACTACATAAAACTGAAACTCTATCTTCTTTTCTTACTTTATTTCTTCACTTTTCTAAATACTTATTACTTCTCTAAACATACTCCTTAAAACTGAAATTCTATTTTCTTTTCTTACTTTACTTCTTCACTTTTCTAAATACTTATTACTTCTCAATGCATACTCCTTAAAACTGAAATTCTATCTTCTTTTCTTATATTACTTCTTCACTTTTCTAAATGCTTATTACACCTCTAAACTTACTCTTGAAACTAAATTCTATCTTCTTTTCTTACTTTACTTATCACTTTCCTAAATACTTATTACTTCTCAAAGAATACTCCTTAAAACTGAAATTCAATCTTCTTTTCTTACTTTACTTCTTCACTTTTCTAAATACTTATTACTTCTCTAAACATACTCCTTAAAACTGAAATTCTATCTTCTTTTCTTATATTACTTCTTCACTTTTCTAAATACTTATTACTTCTCTAAACATACTCCTTAAAACTGAAATTCTATTTTCTTTTCTTATATTACTTCTTCACTTTCCTAAATACTTATTACTTCTCAAAGCATACTCCTTAAAACTGAAATTCAATCTTCTTTTCTTACTTTACTTCTTCACTTTCCTAAATACTTATTACTTCTCAAAGCATACTCCTTAAACTGAAAATCTATCTTCTTTTCTTACTTTACTTCTTCACTTTTCTAAATACTTATTACTTCTCTAAACATACTCACAAAACTAAATTCTATCTTCTTTTCTTATATTACTTCTTCACTTTTCTAAATACTTATTACTTCTCAAAGCATACTCCTTAAACTGAAATTCTATCTTCTTTTCTTACTTTACTTCTTCACTTTTCTAAATACTTATTACTTCTCTAAACATACTCCTTAAAACTGAAATTCTATTTTCTTTTCTTACTTTACTTCTTCACTTTTCTAAATACTTATTACTTCTCTAAACATACTCTTTAAAACTGAAACTCTATCTTCTTTTCTTACTTTACTTCTTCACTTTCCTAAATACTTATTACTTCTCAAAGAATACTCTTTAAAACTGAAATTCTATCTTCTTTTCTTACTTTACTTCTTCACTTTTCTAAATACTTATTACTTCTCTAAACATACTCCTTAAAACTGAAATTCTATTTTCTTTTCTTACTTTACTTCTTCACTTTTCTAAATACTTATTACTTCTCTAAACATACTCTTTAAAACTGAAATTCAATCGTCTTTTCTTACTTTACTTCTTCACTTTTCTAAATACTTATTACTTCTCTAAACATACTCCTTAAAACTGAAATTCTATCTTCTTTTTTTACTTTACTTCTTCACTTTCCTAAATACTTATTACTTCTCAAAGCATACTCACAAAACTAAATTCTATCTTCTTTTCTTATATTACTTCTTCACTTTTCTAAATACTTATTACTTCTCAAAGCATACTCCTTAAAACTGAAATTCTATCTTCTTTTCTTATATTACTTCTTCACTTTTCTAAATACTTATTACTTCTCTAAACAACAACTTAAAACTGAAACTCTATCTTCTTTTCTTACTTTACTTCTTCACTTTTCTAAATGCTTATCACACTTCTAAACATACTGCTTGAAACTAAATTCTATCTTCTTTTCTTACTTTAATTCTTCACTTTTCTAAATACTTATTACTTCTCTAAACATACTACTTAAAACTGAAATTCTATCTTCTTTTCTTACTTTACTTCTTCACTTTTCTAAATACTTATTACTTCTCTAAACATACTCCTTAAAACTGAAATTCTATTTTCTTTTCTTACTTTACTTCTTCACTTTTCTAAATACTTATTACTTCTCTAAACATACTCTTTAAAACTGAAATTCAATCTTCTTTTCTTACTTTACTTCTTCACTTTTCTAAATACTTATTACTTCTCTAAACATACTCCTTAAAACTGAAATTCTATCTTCTTTTCTTATATTACTTCTTCACTTTTCTAAATACTTATTACTTCTCTAAACATACTCCTTAAAACTGAAATTCTATTTTCTTTTCTTATATTACTTCTTCACTTTCCTAAATACTTATTACTTCTCAAAGCATACTCCTTAAACTGAAATTCTATCTTCTTTTCTTACTTTACTTCTTCACTTTTCTAAATACTTATTACTTCTCTAAACATACTCACAAAACTAAATTCTATCTTCTTTTCTTATATTACTTCTTCACTTTTCTAAATACTTATTACTTCTCAAAGCATACTCCTTAAAACTGAAATTCTATCTTCTTTTCTTATATTACTTCTTCACTTTTCTAAATACTTATTACTTCTCTAAACAACAACTTAAAACTGAAACTCTATCTTCTTTTCTTACTTTACTTCTTCACTTTTCTAAATGCTTATCACACTTCTAAACATACTGCTTGAAACTAAATTCTATCTTCTTTTCTTACTTTAATTCTTCACTTTTCTAAATACTTATTACTTCTCTAAACATACTACTTAAAACTGAAATTCTATCTTCTTTTCTTACTTTACTTCTTCACTTTTCTAAATACTTATTACTTCTCTAAACATACTCCTTAAAACTGAAATTCTATTTTCTTTTCTTACTTTACTTCTTCACTTTTCTAAATACTTATTACTTCTCTAAACATACTCCTTAAAACTGAAATTCAATCTTCTTTTCTTACTTTACTTCTTCACTTTTCTAAATACTTATTACTTCTCTAAACATACTCCTTAAAACTGAAATTCTATCTTCTTTTCTTATATTACTTCTTCACTTTTCTAAATACTTATTACTTCTCTAAACATACTCCTTAAAACTGAAATTCTATTTTCTTTTCTTATATTACTTCTTCACTTTCCTAAATACTTATTACTTCTCAAAGCATACTCCTTAAACTGAAATTCTATCTTCTTTTCTTACTTTACTTCTTCACTTTTCTAAATACTTATTACTTCTCTAAACATACAACTTAAAACTGAAATTCTATCTTCTTTTCTTATATTACTTCTTCACTTTTCTAAATACTTATTACTTCTCTAAACATACTCCTTAAAACTGAAATTCTATCTTCTTTTCTTATATTACTTCTTCACTTTTCTAAATACTTATTACTTCTCTAAACATACTCCTTAAAACTGAAATTCTATTTTCTTTTCTTACTTTATTTCTTCACTTTTCTAAATACTTATTACTTCTCTAAACATACTCTTTAAAACTGAAACTCTATCTTCTTTTCTTACTTTACTTCTTCACTTTCCTAAATACTTATTACTTCTCTAAACATACTACATAAAACTGAAACTCTATCTTCTTTTCTTACTTTATTTCTTCACTTTTCTAAATACTTATTACTTCTCTAAACATACTCCTTAAAACTGAAATTCTATTTTCTTTTCTTACTTTACTTCTTCACTTTTCTAAATACTTATTACTTCTCAATGCATACTCCTTAAAACTGAAATTCTATCTTCTTTTCTTATATTACTTCTTCACTTTTCTAAATGCTTATTACACCTCTAAACATACTGCTTGAAACTAAATTCTATCTTCTTTTCTTACTTTACTTATCACTTTCCTAAATACTTATTACTTCTCAAAGAATACTCCTTAAACTGAAATTCTATCTTCTTTTCTTACTTTACTTCTTCACTTTTCTAAATACTTATTACTTCTCTAAACATACTCTTTAAAACTGAAACTCTATCTTCTTTTCTTACTTTACTTCTTCACTTTTCTAAATGCTTATTACACCTCTAAACATACTGCTTGAAACTAAATTCTATCTTCTTTTTTTACTTTACTTCTTCACTTTCCTAAATACTTATTACTTCTCAAAGCATACTCCTTAAAACTGAAATTCAATCTTCTTTTCTTACTTTACTTCTTCACTTTCCTAAATACTTATTACTTCTCAAAGCATACTCCTTAAACTGAAAATCTATCTTCTTTTCTTACTTTACTTCTTCACTTTTCTAAATACTTATTACTTCTCTAAACATACTCACAAAACTAAATTCTATCTTCTTTTCTTATATTACTTCTTCACTTTTCTAAATACTTATTACTTCTCAAAGCATACTCCTTAAACTGAAATTCTATCTTCTTTTCTTACTTTACTTCTTCACTTTTCTAAATACTTATTACTTCTCTAAACATACTCCTTAAAACTGAAATTCTATTTTCTTTTCTTACTTTACTTCTTCACTTTTCTAAATACTTATTACTTCTCTAAACATACTCTTTAAAACTGAAATTCAATCTTCTTTTCTTACTTTACTTCTTCACTTTTCTAAATACTTATTACTTCTCTAAACATACTCCTTAAAACTGAAATTCTATCTTCTTTTCTTATATTACTTCTTCACTTTTCTAAATACTTATTACTTCTCTAAACATACTCCTTAAAACTGAAATTCTATTTTCTTTTCTTATATTACTTCTTCACTTTCCTAAATACTTATTACTTCTCAAAGCATACTCCTTAAACTGAAATTCTATCTTCTTTTCTTACTTTACTTCTTCACTTTTCTAAATACTTATTACTTCTCTAAACATACTCACAAAACTAAATTCTATCTTCTTTTCTTATATTACTTCTTCACTTTTCTAAATACTTATTACTTCTCAAAGCATACTCCTTAAAACTGAAATTCTATCTTCTTTTCTTATATTACTTCTTCACTTTTCTAAATACTTATTACTTCTCTAAACAACAACTTAAAACTGAAACTCTATCTTCTTTTCTTACTTTACTTCTTCACTTTTCTAAATGCTTATCACACTTCTAAACATACTGCTTGAAACTAAATTCTATCTTCTTTTCTTACTTTACTTCTTCACTTTTCTAAATACTTATTACTTCTCTAAACATACTACTTAAAACTGAAATTCTATCTTCTTTTCTTACTTTACTTCTTCACTTTTCTAAATACTTATTACTTCTCTAAACATACTCCTTAAAACTGAAATTCTATTTTCTTTTCTTACTTTACTTCTTCACTTTTCTAAATACTTATTACTTCTCTAAACATACTCTTTAAAACTGAAATTCAATCTTCTTTTCTTACTTTACTTCTTCACTTTTCTAAATACTTATTACTTCTCTAAACATACTCCTTAAAACTGAAATTCTATCTTCTTTTCTTATATTACTTCTTCACTTTTCTAAATACTTATTACTTCTCTAAACATACTCCTTAAAACTGAAATTCTATTTTCTTTTCTTATATTACTTCTTCACTTTCCTAAATACTTATTACTTCTCAAAGCATACTCCTTAAACTGAAATTCTATCTTCTTTTCTTACTTTACTTCTTCACTTTTCTAAATACTTATTACTTCTCTAAACATACTCACAAAACTAAATTCTATCTTCTTTTCTTATATTACTTCTTCACTTTTCTAAATACTTATTACTTCTCAAAGCATACTCCTTAAACTGAAATTCTATCTTCTTTTCTTACTTTACTTCTTCACTTTTCTAAATACTTATTACTTCTCTAAACATACAACTTAAAACTGAAATTCTATCTTCTTTTCTTATATTACTTCTTCACTTTTCTAAATACTTATTACTTCTCTAAACATACTCCTTAAAACTGAAATTCTATCTTCTTTTCTTATATTACTTCTTCACTTTTCTAAATACTTATTACTTCTCTAAACAACAACTTAAAACTGAAACTCTATCTTCTTTTCTTACTTTACTTCTTCACTTTTCTAAATGCTTATTACACCTCTAAACATACTGCTTAAAACTGAAATTCTATTTTCTTTTCTTATATTACTTCTTCACTTTTATAAATACTTATTACTTCTCAAAGCATACTCCTTAAAACTGAAATTCAATCTTCTTTTCTTACTTTACTTCTTCACTTTTCTAAATACTTATTACTTCTCTAAACATACTCTTTAAAACTGAAACTCTATCTTCTTTTCTTACTTTACTTCTTCACTTTTCTAAATACTTATTACTTCTCTAAACATACTACTTGAAACTGAAACTCTATCTTCTTTTCTTACTTTACTTCTTCACTTTTCTAAATACTTATTACTTCTCTAAACATACTACTTAAAACTGAAATTCAATCTTCTTTTCTTACTTTACTTCTTCACTTTTCTAAATACTTATTACTTCTCAATGCATACTCCTTAAAACTGAAATTCTATCTTCTTTTCTTATATTACTTCTTCACTTTTCTAAATACTTATTACTTCTCTAAACAACAACTTAAAACTGAAACTCTATCTTCTTTTCTTACTTTACTTCTTCACTTTTCTAAATGCTTATTACACCTCTAAACATACTGCTTGAAACTAAATTCTATCTTCTTTTTTTACTTTACTTCTTCACTTTCCTAAATACTTATTACTTCTCAAAGCATACTCCTTAAAACTGAAATTCAATCTTCTTTTCTTACTTTACTTCTTCACTTTTCTAAATACTTATTACTTCTCAAAGCATACTCCTTAAAACTGAAATTCTATCTTCTTTTCTTATATTACTTCTTCACTTTTCTAAATACTTATTACTTCTCTAAACAACAACTTAAAACTGAAACTCTATCTTCTTTTCTTACTTTACTTCTTCACTTTTCTAAATGCTTATCACACTTCTAAACATACTGCTTGAAACTAAATTCTATCTTCTTTTCTTACTTTAATTCTTCACTTTTCTAAATACTTATTACTTCTCTAAACATACTCACAAAACTAAATTCTATCTTCTTTTCTTATATTACTTCTTCACTTTTCTAAATACTTATTACTTCTCAAAGCATACTCCTTAAAACTGAAATTCTATCTTCTTTTCTTATATTACTTCTTCACTTTTCTAAATACTTATTACTTCTCTAAACATACTCCTTAAAACTGAAATTCTATTTTCTTTTCCTTCTTTACTTCTTCACTTTTCTAAATACTTATTACTTCTCTAAACATACTCTTTAAAACTGAAACTCTATCTTCTTTTCTTACTTTACTTCTTCACTTTCCTAAATACTTATTACTTCTCAAAGCATACTACTTAAAACTGAAATTCTATCTTCTTTTCTTACTTTACTTCTTCACTTTTCTAAATACTTATTACTTCTCTAAACATACTCCTTAAAACTGAAATTCTATTTTCTTTTCTTACTTTACTTCTTCACTTTTCTAAATACTTATTACTTCTCTAAACATACTCCTTAAAACTGAAATTCTATTTTCTTTTCTTATATTACTTCTTCACTTTCCTAAATACTTATTACTTCTCAAAGCATACTCCTTAAACTGAAACTCTATCTTCTTTTCTTACTTTACTTCTTCACTTTTCTAAATACTTATTACTTCTCTAAACATACTCACAAAACTAAATTCTATCTTCTTTTCTTATATTACTTCTTCACTTTTCTAAATACTTATTACTTCTCAAAGCATACTCCTTAAAACTGAAATTCTATCTTCTTTTCTTATATTACTTCTTCACTTTTCTAAATACTTATTACTTCTCTAAACAACAACTTAAAACTGAAACTCTATCTTCTTTTCTTACTTTACTTCTTCACTTTTCTAAATGCTTATCACACTTCTAAACATACTGCTTGAAACTAAATTCTATCTTCTTTTCTTACTTTAATTCTTCACTTTTCTAAATACTTATTACTTCTCTAAACATACTACTTAAAACTGAAATTCTATCTTCTTTTCTTACTTTACTTCTTCACTTTTCTAAATACTTATTACTTCTCTAAACATACTCCTTAAAACTGAAATTCTATTTTCTTTTCTTACTTTACTTCTTCACTTTTCTAAATACTTATTACTTCTCTAAACATACTCTTTAAAACTGAAATTCAATCTTCTTTTCTTACTTTACTTCTTCACTTTTCTAAATACTTATTACTTCTCTAAACATACTCACAAAACTAAATTCTATCTTCTTTTCTTATATTACTTCTTCACTTTTCTAAATACTTATTACTTCTCTAAACATACTCCTTAAAACTGAAATTCTATTTTCTTTTCTTATATTACTTCTTCACTTTCCTAAATACTTATTACTTCTCAAAGCATACTCCTTAAACTGAAATTCTATCTTCTTTTCTTACTTTACTTCTTCACTTTTCTAAATACTTATTACTTCTCTAAACATACTCACAAAACTAAATTCTATCTTCTTTTCTTATATTACTTCTTCACTTTTCTAAATACTTATTACTTCTCAAAGCATACTCCTTAAACTGAAATTCTATCTTCTTTTCTTACTTTACTTCTTCACTTTTCTAAATACTTATTACTTCTCTAAACATACAACTTAAAACTGAAATTCTATCTTCTTTTCTTATATTACTTCTTCACTTTTCTAAATACTTATTACTTCTCTAAACATACTCCTTAAAACTGAAATTCTATCTTCTTTTCTTATATTACTTCTTCACTTTTCTAAATACTTATTACTTCTCTAAACAACAACTTAAAACTGAAACTCTATCTTCTTTTCTTACTTTACTTCTTCACTTTTCTAAATGCTTATTACACCTCTAAACATACTGCTTAAAACTGAAATTCTATTTTCTTTTCTTATATTACTTCTTCACTTTTATAAATACTTATTACTTCTCTAAACAACAACTTAAAACTGAAACTCTATCTTCTTTTCTTACTTTACTTCTTCACTTTTCTAAATACTTATTACTTCTCTAAACATACTCTTTAAAACTGAAACTCTATCTTCTTTTCTTACTTTACTTCTTCACTTTTCTAAATACTTATTACTTCTCTAAACATACTACTTGAAACTGAAACTCTATCTTCTTTTCTTACTTTACTTCTTCACTTTTCTAAATACTTATTACTTCTCTAAACATACTACTTAAAACTGAAATTCAATCTTCTTTTCTTACTTTACTTCTTCACTTTTCTAAATACTTATTACTTCTCAATGCATACTCCTTAAAACTGAAATTCTATCTTCTTTTCTTATATTACTTCTTCACTTTTCTAAATACTTATTACTTCTCTAAACAACAACTTAAAACTGAAACTCTATCTTCTTTTCTTACTTTACTTCTTCACTTTTCTAAATGCTTATTACACCTCTAAACATACTGCTTGAAACTAAATTCTATCTTCTTTTTTTACTTTACTTCTTCACTTTCCTAAATACTTATTACTTCTCAAAGCATACTCCTTAAAACTGAAATTCAATCTTCTTTTCTTACTTTACTTCTTCACTTTTCTAAATACTTATTACTTCTCAAAGCATACTCCTTAAAACTGAAATTCTATCTTCTTTTCTTATATTACTTCTTCACTTTTCTAAATACTTATTACTTCTCTAAACAACAACTTAAAACTGAAACTCTATCTTCTTTTCTTACTTTACTTCTTCACTTTTCTAAATGCTTATCACACTTCTAAACATACTGCTTGAAACTAAATTCTATCTTCTTTTCTTACTTTAATTCTTCACTTTTCTAAATACTTATTACTTCTCTAAACATACTCACAAAACTAAATTCTATCTTCTTTTCTTATATTACTTCTTCACTTTCCTAAATACTTATTACTTCTCAAAGCATACTCCTTAAACTGAAATTCTATCTTCTTTTCTTACTTTACTTCTTCACTTTTCTAAATACTTATTACTTCTCTAAACATACTCCTTAAAACTGAAATTCTATTTTCTTTTCCTTCTTTACTTCTTCACTTTTCTAAATACTTATTACTTCTCTAAACATACTCTTTAAAACTGAAACTCTATCTTCTTTTCTTACTTTACTTCTTCACTTTCCTAAATACTTATTACTTCTCAAAGCATACTACTTAAAACTGAAATTCTATTTTCTTTTCTTACTTTACTTCTTCACTTTTCTAAATACTTATTACTTCTCTAAACATACTCCTTAAAACTGAAATTCTATTTTCTTTTCTTACTTTACTTCTTCACTTTTCTAAATACTTATTACTTCTCTAAACAACAACTTAAAACTGAAACTCTATCTTCTTTTCTTACTTTACTTCTTTACTTTTCTAAATGCTTATTACACCTCTAAACATACTGCTTGAAACTAAATTCTATCTTCTTTTTTTACTTTACTTCTTCACTTTCCTAAATACTTATTACTTCTCAAAGCATACTCCTTAAAACTGAAATTCAATCTTCTTTTCTTACTTTACTTCTTCACTTTTCTAAATACTTATTACTTCTCTAAACAACAACTTAAAACTGAAATTCTATCTTCTTTTCTTATATTACTTCTTCACTTTTCTAAATACTTATTACTTCTCTAAACAACAACTTAAAACTGAAACTCTATCTTCTTTTCTTACTTTACTTCTTCACTTTTCTAAATGCTTATCACACTTCTAAACATACTGCTTGAAACTAAATTCTATCTTCTTTTCTTACTTTAATTCTTCACTTTTCTAAATACTTATTACTTCTCTAAACATACTCACAAAACTAAATTCTATCTTCTTTTCTTATTTTACTTCTTCACTTTCCTAAATACTTATTACTTCTCAAAGCATACTCCTTAAACTGAAAATCTATCTTCTTTTCTTACTTTACTTCTTCACTTTTCTAAATACTTATTACTTCTCTAAACATACTCACAAAACTAAATTCTATCTTCTTTTCTTATATTACTTCTTCACTTTTCTAAATACTTATTACTTCTCAAAGCATACTCCTTAAACTGAAATTCTATCTTCTTTTCTTACTTTACTTCTTCACTTTTCTAAATACTTATTACTTCTCTAAACATACTCCTTAAAACTGAAATTCTATTTTCTTTTCTTACTTTACTTCTTCACTTTTCTAAATACTTATTACTTCTCTAAACATACTCCTTAAAACTGAAATTCTATTTTCTTTTCTTACTTTACTTCTTCACTTTTCTAAATACTTATTACTTCTCTAAACATACTCTTTAAAACTGAAACTCTATCTTCTTTTCTTACTTTACTTCTTCACTTTCCTAAATACTTATTACTTCTCAAAGCATACTCCTTAAAACTGAAATTCTATCTTCTTTTCTTATATTACTTCTTCACTTTTCTAAATACTTATTACTTCTCTAAACATACTCCTTAAAACTGAAATTCTATTTTCTTTTCTTACTTTACTTCTTCACTTTTCTAAATACTTATTACTTCTCTAAACATACTCTTTAAAACTGAAACTCTATCTTCTTTTCTTACTTTACTTCTTCACTTTCCTAAATACTTATTACTTCTCAAAGAATACTCCTTAAACTGAAATTCTATCTTCTTTTCTTACTTTACTTCTTCACTTTTCTAAATACTTATTACTTCTCTAAACATACTCCTTAAAACTAAATTCTATTTTCTTTTCTTACTTTACTTCTTCACTTTTCTAAATACTTATTACTTCTCTAAACATACTCTTTAAAACTGAAACTCTATCTTCTTTTCTTACTTTACTTCTTCACTTTTCTAAATACTTATTACTTCTCAAAGCATACTCCTTAAAACTGAAATTCTATCTTCTTTTCTTTTATTACTTCTTCACTTTTCTAAATACTTATTACTTCTCTAAACATACTCCTTAAAACTGAAATTCTATTTTCTTTTCTTACTTTACTTCTTCACTTTTCTAAATACTTATTACTTCTCTAAACATACAACTTAAAACTGAAATTCAATCTTCTTTTCTTACTTTACTTCTTCACTTTTCTAAATACTTATTACTTCTCTAAACATACTCCTTAAAACTGAAATTCTATCTTCTTTTCTTATATTACTTCTTCACTTTTCTAAATACTTATTACTTCTCTAAACATACTACTTAAAACTGAAAATCTATCTTCTTTTCTTACTTTACTTCTTCACTTTTCTAAATACTTATTACTTCTCTAAACATACAACTTAAAACTGAAATTCTATCTTCTTTTCTTATATTACTTCTTCACTTTTCTAAATACTTATTACTTCTCTAAACATACTCCTTAAAACTGAAATTCTATCTTCTTTTCTTATATTACTTCTTCACTTTTCTAAATACTTATTACTTCTCTAAACAACAACTTAAAACTGAAACTCTATCTTCTTTTCTTACTTTACTTCTTCACTTTTCTAAATGCTTATTACACCTCTAAACATACTGCTTAAAACTGAAATTCTATTTTCTTTTCTTATATTACTTCTTCACTTTTATAAATACTTATTACTTCTCTAAACAACAACTTAAAACTGAAATTCAATCTTCTTTTCTTACTTTACTTCTTCACTTTTCTAAATACTTATTACTTCTCTAAACATACTACATAAAACTGAAACTCTATCTTCTTTTCTTACTTTATTTCTTCACTTTTCTAAATGCTTATTACACCTCTAAACATACTGCTTAAAACTGAAACTCTATCTTCTTTTCTTACTTTACTTCTTCACTATTCTAAATACTTATTACTTCTCTAAACATACTACTTAAAACTGAAATTCAATCTTCTTTTCTTACTTTACTTCTTCACTTTTCTAAATACTTATTACTTCTCAATGCATACTCCTTAAAACTGAAATTCTATCTTCTTTTCTTATATTACTTCTTCACTTTTCTAAATACTTATTACTTCTCTAAACAACAACTTAAAACTGAAACTCTATCTTCTTTTCTTACTTTACTTCTTCACTCTTCTAAATGCTTATTACACCTCTAAACATACTGCTTGAAACTAAATTCTATTTTCTTTTCTTACTTTACTTCTTCACTTTTCTAAATACTTATTACTTCTCTAAACAACAACTTAAAACTGAAACTCTATCTTCTTTTCTTACTTTGATTCTTCACTTTCCTAAATACTTATTACTTCTCTAAACATACTACTTAAAACTGAAATTCTATCTTCTTTTCTTACTTTGATTCTTCACTTTCCTAAATACTTATTACTTCTCAAAGCATACTCCTTAAAACTGAAATTCAATCTTCTTTTCTTATATTACTTCTTCACTTTTCTAAATACTTATTACTTCTCTAAACATACAACTTAAAACTGAAACTCTATCTTCTTTTCTTACTTTACTTCTTCACTTTTCTAAATGCTTATTACACCTCTAAACATACTGCTTAAAACTGAAACTCTATCTTCTTTTCTTACTTTACTTCTTCACTTTTCTAAATACTTATTACTTCTCAAAGCATACTCACAAAACTGAAATTCTATCTTCTTTTCTTACTTTAATTATTCACTTTTATAAATACTTATTACTTCTCTAAACATACTCACAAAACTAAATTCTATCTTCTTATCTTATATTACTTCTTCACTTTTCTAAATACTTATTACTTCTCAAAGCATACTCCTTAAAACTGAAATTCTATCTTCTTTTCTTATATTACTTCTTCACTTTTCTAAATACTTATTACTTCTCAAAGCATACTCCTTAAAACTGAAATTCTATCTTCTTTTCTTACTTTGATTCTTCACTTTCCTAAATACTTATTACTTCTCTAAACATACAACTTAAAACTGAAACTCTATCTTCTTTTCTTATATTACTTCTTCACTTTTCTAAATACTTATTACTTCTCTAAACATACAACTTAAAACTGAAACTCTATCTTCTTTTCTTACTTTACTTCTTCAATTTTCTAAATGCTTATTACACCTCTAAACATACTGCTTAAAACTGAAATTCTATCTTCTTTTCTTATATTACTTCTTCACTTTTCTAAATACTTATTACTTCTCTAAACATACAACTTAAAACTGAAACTCTATCTTCTTTTCTTACTTTGATTCTTCACTTTCCTAAATACTTATTACTTCTCTAAACATACTACTTAAAATAGAAATTCTATCTTCTTTTCTTACCTTACTTCTTCACTTTTCTAAATACTTATTACTTCTCTAAACATACTCCTTAAAACTGAAATTCTATCTTCTTTTCTTACTTTAATTATTCACTTTTATAAATACTTATTACTTCTCTAAACATACTCACAAAACTGAAATTCTATTTTCTTTTCTTATATTACTTCTTCACTTTTATAAATACTTATTACTTCTCTAAACAACAACTTAAAACTGAAACTCTATCTTCTTTTTTTACTTTACTTCTTCACTTTTCTAAATACTTATTACTTCTCAATGCATACTCCTTAAAACTGAAATTCTATCTTCTTTTCTTATATTACTTCTTCACTTTTCTAAATACTTATTACTTCTCTAAACAACAACTTAAAACTGAAATTCTATCTTCTTTTCTTACTTTGATTCTTCACTTTCCTAAATACTTATTACTTCTCTAAACATACTACTTAAAACTGAAATTCTATCTTCTTTTCTTATATTACTTCTTCACTTTTCTAAATACTTATTACTTCTCAAAGCATACTACTTAAAACTGAAATTCTATCTTCTTTTCTTACCTTACTTCTTCACTTTCCTAAATACTTATTACTTCTCAAAGCATACTCCTTAAAACTGAAATTCTATCTTCTTTTCTTACTTTACTTCTTCACTTTCCTAAATACTTATTACTTCTCAAAGCATACTCCTTAAAACTGAAATTCTATCTTCTTTTCTTACTTTACTTCTTCACTTTTCTAAATACTTATTACTTCTCTAAACATACAACTTAAAACTGAAACTCTATCTTCTTTTCTTACTTTGATTCTTCACTTTTCTAAATACTTATTACTTCTCTAAACATACTCCTTAAAACTGAAATTCTATTTTCTTTTCTTACCTTACTTCTTCACTTTTCTAAATACTTATTACTTCTCTAAACATACTGCTTAAAACTGAAACTCTATCTTCTTTTCTTACTTTAATTATTCACTTTTATAAATACTTATTACTTCTCTAAACATACTCACAAAACTAAATTCTATCTTCTTATCTTATATTACTTCTTCACTTTTCTAAATACTTATTACTTCTCAAAGCATACTCCTTAAAACTGAAATTCTATCTTCTTTTTTTACTTTACTTCTTCACTTTTCTAAATACTTATTACTTCTCAAAGAATACTCTTTAAAACTGAAATTCTATCTTCTTTTCTTACTTTACTTCTTCACTTTTCTAAATACTTATTACTTCTCTAAACATACTCTTTAAAACTGAAATTCTATCTTCTTTTCTTACTTTGATTATTCACTTTCCTAAATACTTATTACTTCTCTAAACATACTACTTAAAACTGAAATTCTATCTTCTTTTCTTACTTTACTTCTTCACTTTTCTAAATACTTATTACTTCTCTAAACATACTCTTTAAAACTGAAATTCTATCTTCTTTTCTTACTTTACTTCTTCACTTTTCTAAATACTTATTACTTCTCTAAACATACTCTTTAAAACTGAAATTCTATCTTCTTTTCTTACTTTACTTCTTCACTTTTCTAAATACTAATACTTCTCTAAACATACAACTTAAAACTGAAATTCTATCTTCTTTTCTTACTTTACTTCTTCACTTTTCTAAATACTTATTACTTCTCTAAACATACTCTTTAAAACTGAAATTCTATCTTCTTTTCTTATATTACTTCTTTACTTTTCTAAATACTTATTACTTCTCTAAACATACTCCTTAAAACTGAAATTCTATTTTCTTTTCTTACTTTACTTCTTCACTTTTCTAAATACTTATTACTTCTCTAAACATACTCTTTAAAACTGAAACTCTATCTTCTTTTCTTACTTTACTTCTTCACTTTTCTAAATACTTATTACTTCTCAAAGCATACTCCTTAAACTGAAATTCTAACTTCTTTTCTTACTTTAATTCTTCACTTTTCTAAATACTTATTACTTCTCTAAACATACAACTTAAAACTGAAATTCTATCTTCTTTTCTTATATTACTTCTTCACTTTTCTAAATACTTATTACTTCTCTAAACATACTCCTTAAAACTGAAACTCTATCTTCTTTTCCTTTTTCTTCTTCACTTTTCTAAATACTTATTACTTCTCAAAGCATACTCCTTAAAATTGAAATTCAATCTTCTTTTCTTACTTTACTTCTTCACTTTTCTAAATACTTATTACTTCTCTAAACATACAACTTAAAACTGAAACTCTATCTTCTTTTCTTACTTTACTTCTTCACTTTTCTAAATGCTTATTACACCTCTAAACATACTGCTTAAAACTGAAACTCTATCTTCTTTTCTTACTTTTCTTCTTCACTTTTCTAAATACTTATTACTTCTCTAAACATACTACTTAAAACTGAAATTCTATCTTCTTTTCTTACTTTAATTCTTCACTTTTCTAAATACTTAAATCTTCTCAAAGAATACTCTTTAAAACTGAAACTCTATCTTCTTTTCTTACTTTACTTCTTCACTTTTCTAAATACTTATTACTTCTCTAAACATACTACATAAAACTGAAATTCTATCTTCTTTTCTTACTTTACTTCTTCACTTTTCTAAATACTAATTACTTCTCTAAACATACTCTTTAAAACTGAAACTCTATCTTCTTTTCCTTTTTCTTCTTCACTTTTCTAAATACTTATTACTTCTCAAAGAATACTCTTTAAAACTGAAACTCTATCTTCTTTTCTTACTTTACTTCTTCACTTTTCTAAATACTAATACTTCTCTAAACATACTACTTAAAACTGAAATTCTATCTTCTTTTCTTACTTTACTTCTTCACTTTTCTAAATACTTATTACTTCTCTAAACATACTCCTTAAAACTGAAATTCTATCTTCTTTTCTTATATTACTTCTTCACTTTTCTAAATACTTATTACTTCTCTAAACAACAACTTAAAACTGAAACTCTATCTTCTTTTCTTATATTACTTCTTCACTTTTCTAAATACTTATTACTTCTCTAAACAACAACTTAAAACTGAAACTCTATCTTCTTTTCTTACTTTACTTCTTCACTCTTCTAAATGCTTATTACACCTCTAAACATACTGCTTGAAACTAAATTCTATTTTCTTTTCTTATATTACTTCTTCACTTTTCTAAATACTTATTACTTCTCTAAACAACAACTTAAAACTGAAACTCTATCTTCTTTTCTTACTTTGATTCTTCACTTTCCTAAATACTTATTACTTCTCTAAACATACTACTTAAAACTGAAATTCTATCTTCTTTTCTTACTTTGATTCTTCACTTTCCTAAATACTTATTACTTCTCAAAGCATACTCCTTAAAACTGAAATTCAATCTTCTTTTCTTATATTACTTCTTCACTTTTCTAAATACTTATTACTTCTCTAAACATACAACTTAAAACTGAAACTCTATCTTCTTTTCTTACTTTACTTCTTCACTTTTCTAAATGCTTATTACACCTCTAAACATACTGCTTAAAACTGAAACTCTATCTTCTTTTCTTACTTTACTTCTTCACTTTTCTAAATACTTATTACTTCTCAAAGCATACTCACAAAACTGAAATTCTATCTTCTTTTCTTACTTTAATTATTCACTTTTATAAATACTTATTACTTCTCTAAACATACTCACAAAACTAAATTCTATCTTCTTATCTTATATTACTTCTTCACTTTTCTAAATACTTATTACTTCTCAAAGCATACTCCTTAAAACTGAAATTCTATCTTCTTTTCTTATATTACTTCTTCACTTTTCTAAATACTTATTACTTCTCAAAGCATACTCCTTAAAACTGAAATTCTATCTTCTTTTCTTACTTTGATTCTTCACTTTCCTAAATACTTATTACTTCTCTAAACATACAACTTAAAACTGAAACTCTATCTTCTTTTCTTATATTACTTCTTCACTTTTCTAAATACTTATTACTTCTCTAAACATACAACTTAAAACTGAAACTCTATCTTCTTTTCTTACTTTACTTCTTCAATTTTCTAAATGCTTATTACACCTCTAAACATACTGCTTAAAACTGAAATTCTATCTTCTTTTCTTATATTACTTCTTCACTTTTCTAAATACTTATTACTTCTCTAAACATACAACTTAAAACTGAAACTCTATCTTCTTTTCTTACTTTGATTCTTCACTTTCCTAAATACTTATTACTTCTCTAAACATACTACTTAAAATAGAAATTCTATCTTCTTTTCTTACCTTACTTCTTCACTTTTCTAAATACTTATTACTTCTCTAAACATACTCCTTAAAACTGAAATTCTATCTTCTTTTCTTACTTTACTTCTTCACTTTTCTAAATACTTATTACTTCTCTAAACATACTCTTTAAAACTGAAACTCTATCTTCTTTTCTTACTTTACTTCTTCACTTTTCTAAATACTTATTACTTCTCAAAGCATACTCCTTAAACTGAAATTCTAACTTCTTTTCTTACTTTAATTCTTCACTTTTCTAAATACTTATTACTTCTCTAAACATACAACTTAAAACTGAAATTCTATCTTCTTTTCTTATATTACTTCTTCACTTTTCTAAATACTTATTACTTCTCTAAACATACTCCTTAAAACTGAAACTCTATCTTCTTTTCCTTTTTCTTCTTCACTTTTCTAAATACTTATTACTTCTCAAAGCATACTCCTTAAAATTGAAATTCAATCTTCTTTTCTTACTTTACTTCTTCACTTTTCTAAATACTTATTACTTCTCTAAACATACAACTTAAAACTGAAACTCTATCTTCTTTTCTTACTTTACTTCTTCACTTTTCTAAATGCTTATTACACCTCTAAACATACTGCTTAAAACTGAAACTCTATCTTCTTTTCTTACTTTTCTTCTTCACTTTTCTAAATACTTATTACTTCTCTAAACATACTACTTAAAACTGAAATTCTATCTTCTTTTCTTACTTTAATTCTTCACTTTTCTAAATACTTAAATCTTCTCAAAGAATACTCTTTAAAACTGAAACTCTATCTTCTTTTCTTACTTTACTTCTTCACTTTTCTAAATACTTATTACTTCTCTAAACATACTACATAAAACTGAAATTCTATCTTCTTTTCTTACTTTACTTCTTCACTTTTCTAAATACTAATTACTTCTCTAAACATACTCTTTAAAACTGAAACTCTATCTTCTTTTCCTTTTTCTTCTTCACTTTTCTAAATACTTATTACTTCTCAAAGAATACTCTTTAAAACTGAAACTCTATCTTCTTTTCTTACTTTACTTCTTCACTTTTCTAAATACTAATACTTCTCTAAACATACTACTTAAAACTGAAATTCTATCTTCTTTTCTTACTTTACTTCTTCACTTTTCTAAATACTTATTACTTCTCTAAACATACTCCTTAAAACTGAAATTCTATCTTCTTTTCTTATATTACTTCTTCACTTTTCTAAATACTTATTACTTCTCTAAACAACAACTTAAAACTGAAACTCTATCTTCTTTTCTTATATTACTTCTTCACTTTTCTAAATACTTATTACTTCTCTAAACAACAACTTAAAACTGAAACTCTATCTTCTTTTCTTACTTTACTTCTTCACTCTTCTAAATGCTTATTACACCTCTAAACATACTGCTTGAAACTAAATTCTATTTTCTTTTCTTATATTACTTCTTCACTTTTCTAAATACTTATTACTTCTCTAAACAACAACTTAAAACTGAAACTCTATCTTCTTTTCTTACTTTGATTCTTCACTTTCCTAAATACTTATTACTTCTCTAAACATACTACTTAAAACTGAAATTCTATCTTCTTTTCTTACTTTGATTCTTCACTTTCCTAAATACTTATTACTTCTCAAAGCATACTCCTTAAAACTGAAATTCAATCTTCTTTTCTTATATTACTTCTTCACTTTTCTAAATACTTATTACTTCTCTAAACATACAACTTAAAACTGAAATTCTATCTTCTTTTCTTATATTACTTCTTCACTTTTCTAAATACTTATTACTTCTCTAAACATACTCCTTAAAACTGAAACTCTATCTTCTTTTCCTTTTTCTTCTTCACTTTTCTAAATACTTATTACTTCTCAAAGCATACTCCTTAAAATTGAAATTCAATCTTCTTTTCTTACTTTACTTCTTCACTTTTCTAAATACTTATTACTTCTCTAAACATACAACTTAAAACTGAAACTCTATCTTCTTTTCTTACTTTACTTCTTCACTTTTCTAAATGCTTATTACACCTCTAAACATACTGCTTAAAACTGAAACTCTATCTTCTTTTCTTACTTTTCTTCTTCACTTTTCTAAATACTTATTACTTCTCTAAACATACTACTTAAAACTGAAATTCTATCTTCTTTTCTTACTTTAATTCTTCACTTTTCTAAATACTTAAATCTTCTCAAAGAATACTCTTTAAAACTGAAACTCTATCTTCTTTTCTTACTTTACTTCTTCACTTTTCTAAATACTTATTACTTCTCTAAACATACTACATAAAACTGAAATTCTATCTTCTTTTCTTACTTTACTTCTTCACTTTTCTAAATACTAATTACTTCTCTAAACATACTCTTTAAAACTGAAACTCTATCTTCTTTTCCTTTTTCTTCTTCACTTTTCTAAATACTTATTACTTCTCAAAGAATACTCTTTAAAACTGAAACTCTATCTTCTTTTCTTACTTTACTTCTTCACTTTTCTAAATACTAATACTTCTCTAAACATACTACTTAAAACTGAAATTCTATCTTCTTTTCTTACTTTACTTCTTCACTTTTCTAAATACTTATTACTTCTCTAAACATACTCCTTAAAACTGAAATTCTATCTTCTTTTCTTATATTACTTCTTCACTTTTCTAAATACTTATTACTTCTCTAAACAACAACTTAAAACTGAAACTCTATCTTCTTTTCTTATATTACTTCTTCACTTTTCTAAATACTTATTACTTCTCTAAACAACAACTTAAAACTGAAACTCTATCTTCTTTTCTTACTTTACTTCTTCACTCTTCTAAATGCTTATTACACCTCTAAACATACTGCTTGAAACTAAATTCTATTTTCTTTTCTTATATTACTTCTTCACTTTTCTAAATACTTATTACTTCTCTAAACAACAACTTAAAACTGAAACTCTATCTTCTTTTCTTACTTTGATTCTTCACTTTCCTAAATACTTATTACTTCTCTAAACATACTACTTAAAACTGAAATTCTATCTTCTTTTCTTACTTTGATTCTTCACTTTCCTAAATACTTATTACTTCTCAAAGCATACTCCTTAAAACTGAAATTCAATCTTCTTTTCTTATATTACTTCTTCACTTTTCTAAATACTTATTACTTCTCTAAACATACAACTTAAAACTGAAACTCTATCTTCTTTTCTTACTTTACTTCTTCACTTTTCTAAATGCTTATTACACCTCTAAACATACTGCTTAAAACTGAAACTCTATCTTCTTTTCTTACTTTACTTCTTCACTTTTCTAAATACTTATTACTTCTCAAAGCATACTCACAAAACTGAAATTCTATCTTCTTTTCTTACTTTAATTATTCACTTTTATAAATACTTATTACTTCTCTAAACATACTCACAAAACTAAATTCTATCTTCTTATCTTATATTACTTCTTCACTTTTCTAAATACTTATTACTTCTCAAAGCATACTCCTTAAAACTGAAATTCTATCTTCTTTTCTTATATTACTTCTTCACTTTTCTAAATACTTATTACTTCTCAAAGCATACTCCTTAAAACTGAAATTCTATCTTCTTTTCTTACTTTGATTCTTCACTTTCCTAAATACTTATTACTTCTCTAAACATACAACTTAAAACTGAAACTCTATCTTCTTTTCTTATATTACTTCTTCACTTTTCTAAATACTTATTACTTCTCTAAACATACAACTTAAAACTGAAACTCTATCTTCTTTTCTTACTTTACTTCTTCAATTTTCTAAATGCTTATTACACCTCTAAACATACTGCTTAAAACTGAAATTCTATCTTCTTTTCTTATATTACTTCTTCACTTTTCTAAATACTTATTACTTCTCTAAACATACAACTTAAAACTGAAACTCTATCTTCTTTTCTTACTTTGATTCTTCACTTTCCTAAATACTTATTACTTCTCTAAACATACTACTTAAAATAGAAATTCTATCTTCTTTTCTTACCTTACTTCTTCACTTTTCTAAATACTTATTACTTCTCTAAACATACTCCTTAAAACTGAAATTCTATCTTCTTTTCTTACTTTACTTCTTCACTTTTCTAAATGCTTATTACACCTCTAAACATACTGCTTAAAACTGAAACTCTATCTTCTTTTCTTACTTTTCTTCTTCACTTTTCTAAATACTTATTACTTCTCTAAACATACTACTTAAAACTGAAATTCTATCTTCTTTTCTTACTTTAATTCTTCACTTTTCTAAATACTTAAATCTTCTCAAAGAATACTCTTTAAAACTGAAACTCTATCTTCTTTTCTTACTTTACTTCTTCACTTTTCTAAATACTTATTACTTCTCTAAACATACTACATAAAACTGAAATTCTATCTTCTTTTCTTACTTTACTTCTTCACTTTTCTAAATACTAATTACTTCTCTAAACATACTCTTTAAAACTGAAACTCTATCTTCTTTTCCTTTTTCTTCTTCACTTTTCTAAATACTTATTACTTCTCAAAGAATACTCTTTAAAACTGAAACTCTATCTTCTTTTCTTACTTTACTTCTTCACTTTTCTAAATACTTATTACTTCTCTAAACATACAACTTAAAACTGAAACTCTATCTTCTTTTCTTACTTTACTTCTTCACTTTTCTAAATGCTTATTACACCTCTAAACATACTGCTTAAAACTGAAACTCTATCTTCTTTTCTTACTTTACTTCTTCACTTTTCTAAATACTTATTACTTCTCAAAGCATACTCACAAAACTGAAATTCTATCTTCTTTTCTTACTTTAATTATTCACTTTTATAAATACTTATTACTTCTCTAAACATACTCACAAAACTAAATTCTATCTTCTTATCTTATATTACTTCTTCACTTTTCTAAATACTTATTACTTCTCAAAGCATACTCCTTAAAACTGAAATTCTATCTTCTTTTCTTATATTACTTCTTCACTTTTCTAAATACTTATTACTTCTCAAAGCATACTCCTTAAAACTGAAATTCTATCTTCTTTTCTTACTTTGATTCTTCACTTTCCTAAATACTTATTACTTCTCTAAACATACAACTTAAAACTGAAACTCTATCTTCTTTTCTTATATTACTTCTTCACTTTTCTAAATACTTATTACTTCTCTAAACATACAACTTAAAACTGAAACTCTATCTTCTTTTCTTACTTTACTTCTTCAATTTTCTAAATGCTTATTACACCTCTAAACATACTGCTTAAAACTGAAATTCTATCTTCTTTTCTTATATTACTTCTTCACTTTTCTAAATACTTATTACTTCTCTAAACATACAACTTAAAACTGAAACTCTATCTTCTTTTCTTACTTTGATTCTTCACTTTCCTAAATACTTATTACTTCTCTAAACATACTACTTAAAATAGAAATTCTATCTTCTTTTCTTACCTTACTTCTTCACTTTTCTAAATACTTATTACTTCTCTAAACATACTCCTTAAAACTGAAATTCTATCTTCTTTTCTTACTTTACTTCTTCACTTTTCTAAATGCTTATTACACCTCTAAACATACTGCTTAAAACTGAAACTCTATCTTCTTTTCTTACTTTTCTTCTTCACTTTTCTAAATACTTATTACTTCTCTAAACATACTACTTAAAACTGAAATTCTATCTTCTTTTCTTACTTTAATTCTTCACTTTTCTAAATACTTAAATCTTCTCAAAGAATACTCTTTAAAACTGAAACTCTATCTTCTTTTCTTACTTTACTTCTTCACTTTTCTAAATACTTATTACTTCTCTAAACATACTACATAAAACTGAAATTCTATCTTCTTTTCTTACTTTACTTCTTCACTTTTCTAAATACTAATTACTTCTCTAAACATACTCTTTAAAACTGAAACTCTATCTTCTTTTCCTTTTTCTTCTTCACTTTTCTAAATACTTATTACTTCTCAAAGAATACTCTTTAAAACTGAAACTCTATCTTCTTTTCTTACTTTACTTCTTCACTTTTCTAAATACTAATACTTCTCTAAACATACTGCTTAAAACTGAAACTCTATCTTCTTTTCTTACTTTAATTATTCACTTTTATAAATACTTATTACTTCTCTAAACATACTCACAAAACTAAATTCTATCTTCTTATCTTATATTACTTCTTCACTTTTCTAAATACTTATTACTTCTCAAAGCATACTCCTTAAAACTGAAATTCTATCTTCTTTTTTTACTTTACTTCTTCACTTTTCTAAATACTTATTACTTCTCAAAGAATACTCTTTAAAACTGAAATTCTATCTTCTTTTCTTACTTTACTTCTTCACTTTTCTAAATACTTATTACTTCTCTAAACATACTCTTTAAAACTGAAATTCTATCTTCTTTTCTTACTTTGATTATTCACTTTCCTAAATACTTATTACTTCTCTAAACATACTACTTAAAACTGAAATTCTATCTTCTTTTCTTACTTTACTTCTTCACTTTTCTAAATACTTATTACTTCTCTAAACATACTCTTTAAAACTGAAATTCTATCTTCTTTTCTTACTTTACTTCTTCACTTTTCTAAATACTTATTACTTCTCAAAGAATACTCTTTAAAACTGAAACTCTATCTTCTTTTCTTACTTTACTTCTTCACTTTTCTAAATACTAATACTTCTCTAAACATACTATTTAAAACTGAAATTCTATCTTCTTTTCTTACTTTACTTCTTCACTTTTCTAAATACTTATTACTTCTCTAAACATACTCTTTAAAACTGAAACTCTATCTTCTTTTCCTTCTTTACTTCTTCACTTTTCTAAATACTTATTACTTCTCAAAGAATACTCTTTAAAACTGAAACTCTATCTTCCTTTCTTACTTTACTTCTTCACTTTTCTAAATACTTATTACTTCTCTAAACATACTCTTTAAAACTGAAATTCAATCTTCTTTTCTTACTTTACTTCTTCACTTTTCTAAATACTTATTACTTCTCTAAACATACTCACAAAACTAAATTCTATCTTCTTTTCTTACTTTACTTCTTCAATTTTACAAATACTTATTACTTCTCAAAGCATACTCCTTAATACTGAAATTCTATCTTCTTTTCTTACTTTGATTCTTCACTTTCCTAAATACTTATTACTTCTCAAAGCATACTCCTTAATACTAAAATCAATCTTCTTTTCTTACTTTACTTCTTCACTTTCCTAAATACTTATTACTTCTCTAAACATACTCTTTAAAACTGAAATTCTATCTTCTTTTCTTATATTACTTCTTCACTTTTCTAAATACTTATTACTTCTCAAAGAATACTTCTTAATACTGAAATTCTATCTTCTTTTCTTACTTTGATTCTTCACTTTTCTAAATACTTATTACTTCTCAAAGCATACTCCTTAAAACTGAAACTCTATCTTCTTTTCTTACTTTACTTCTTCACTTTTCTAAATACTTATTACTTCTCAAAGCATACTCCTTAATACTGAAATTCAATCTTCTTTTCTTACTTTACTTCTTCACTTTTCTAAATACTTATTACTTCTCTAAACATACTCACAAAACTAAATTCTATCTTCTTTTCTTACTTTAATTCTTCACTTTTCTAAATACTTATTACTTCTCTAAACATACTCTTTAAAACTGAAACTCTATCTTCTTTTCCTTTTTCTTCTTCACTTTTCTAAATACTTATTACTTCTCTAAACATACTACTTAAAACTGAAATTCTATCTTCTTTTCTTACCTTACTTCTTCACTTTTCTAAATACTTATTACTTCTCTAAGCATACAACTTAAAACTGAAACTCTATCTTCTTTTCTTACTTTACTTCTTCACTTTTCTAAATACTTATTACTTCTCAAAGAATACTCCTTAAAACTGAAATTCTATCTTCTTTTCTTACTTTACTTCTTCACTTTTCTAAATACTTATTACTTCTCAAAGCATACTCCTTAAAACTGAAATTCTATCTTCTTTTTTTACTTTACTTCTTCACTTTTCTAAATACTTATTACTTCTCAAAGAATACTCTTTAAAACTGAAATTCTATCTTCTTTTCTTACTTTACTTCTTCACTTTTCTAAATACTTATTACTTCTCTAAACATACTCTTTAAAACTGAAATTCTATCTTCTTTTCTTACTTTGATTATTCACTTTCCTAAATACTTATTACTTCTCTAAACATACTACTTAAAACTGAAATTCTATCTTCTTTTCTTACTTTACTTCTTCACTTTTCTAAATACTTATTACTTCTCTAAACATACTCTTTAAAACTGAAACTCTATCTTCTTTTCTTACTTTACTTCTTCACTTTTCTAAATACTTATTACTTCTCAAAGAATACTCTTTAAAACTGAAATTCTATCTTCTTTTCTTACTTTACTTCTTCACTTTTCTAAATACTAATACTTCTCTAAACATACTACTTAAAACTGAAATTCTATTTTCTTTTCTTACTTTACTTCTTCACTTTTCTAAATACTTATTACTTCTCTAAACATACTCTTTAAAACTGAAATTCTATCTTCTTTTCTTATATTACTTCTTCACTTTTCTAAATACTTATTACTTCTCTAAACATACTCCTTAAAACTGAAATTCTATTTTCTTTTCTTACTTTACTTCTTCACTTTTCTAAATACTTATTACTTCTCTAAACATACTCTTTAAAACTGAAACTCTATCTTCTTTTCTTACTTTACTTCTTCACTTTTCTAAATACTTATTACTTCTCAAAGCATACTCCTTAAACTGAAATTCTAACTTCTTTTCTTACTTTAATTCTTCACTTTTCTAAATACTTATTACTTCTCTAAACATACAACTTAAAACTGAAATTCTATCTTCTTTTCTTACTTTACTTCTTCACTTTTCTAAATACTAATACTTCTCTAAACATACTACTTAAAACTGAAATTCTATTTTCTTTTCTTACTTTACTTCTTCACTTTTCTAAATACTTATTACTTCTCTAAACATACTCTTTAAAACTGAAATTCTATCTTCTTTTCTTATATTACTTCTTCACTTTTCTAAATACTTATTACTTCTCTAAACATACTCCTTAAAACTGAAATTCTATTTTCTTTTCTTACTTTACTTCTTCACTTTTCTAAATACTTATTACTTCTCTAAACATACTCTTTAAAACTGAAACTCTATCTTCTTTTCTTACTTTACTTCTTCACTTTTCTAAATACTTATTACTTCTCAAAGCATACTCCTTAAACTGAAATTCTAACTTCTTTTCTTACTTTAATTCTTCACTTTTCTAAATACTTATTACTTCTCTAAACATACAACTTAAAACTGAAATTCTATCTTCTTTTCTTATATTACTTCTTCACTTTTCTAAATACTTATTACTTCTCTAAACATACTCCTTAAAACTGAAACTCTATCTTCTTTTCCTTTTTCTTCTTCACTTTTCTAAATACTTATTACTTCTCAAAGCATACTCCTTAAAATTGAAATTCAATCTTCTTTTCTTACTTTACTTCTTCACTTTTCTAAATACTTATTACTTCTCTAAACATACAACTTGAAACTGAAACTCTATCTTCTTTTCTTACTTTACTTCTTCACTTTTCTAAATACTTATTACTTCTCTAAACATACTGCTTAAAACTGAAACTCTATCTTCTTTTCTTACTTTTCTTCTTCACTTTTCTAAATACTTATTACTTCTCTAAACATACTACTTAAAACTGAAATTCTATCTTCTTTTCTTACTTTAATTCTTCACTTTTCTAAATACTTAAATCTTCTCAAAGAATACTCTTTAAAACTGAAACTCTATCTTCTTTTCTTACTTTACTTCTTCACTTTTCTAAATACTTATTACTTCTCTAAACATACTACATAAAACTGAAATTCTATCTTCTTTTCTTACTTTACTTCTTCACTTTTCTAAATACTAATTACTTCTCTAAACATACTCTTTAAAACTGAAACTCTATCTTCTTTTCTTACTTTGATTCTTCACTTTCCTAAATACTTATTACTTCTCAAAGCATACTCCTTAAAACTGAAATTCTATCTTCTTTTCTTACTTTACTTCTTCACTTTCCTAAATACTTATTACTTCTCAAAGCATACTCCTTAAAACTGAAATTCTATCTTCTTTTCCTTTTTCTTCTTCACTTTTCTAAATACTTATTACTTCTCTAAACATACTGCTTAAAACTGAAATTCTATCTTCTTTTCTTACTTTGATTCTTCACTTTCCTAAATACTTATTACTTCTCAAAGCATACTCCTTAAAACTGAAATTCTATCTTCTTTTCCTTTTTATTCTTCACTTTTCTAAATACTTATTACTTCTCTAAACATACTGCTTAAAACTGAAATTCTATCTTCTTTTCTTACTTTGATTCTTCACTTTCCTAAATACTTATTACTTCTCTAAACATACTACTTAAAACTGAAATTCTATCTTCTTTTCTTACCTTACTTCTTCATTTTCCTAAATACTTATTACTTCTCAAAGCATACTCCTTAAACTGAAATTCTATCTTCTTTTCTTACTTTACTTCTTCACTTTTCTAAATACTTATTACTTCTCTAAACATACTGCTTAAAACTGAAATTCTATCTTCTTTTCTTACTTTTCTTCTTCACTTTCCTAAATACTTATTACTTCTCTAAACATACTACTTAAAACTGAAATTCTATCTTCTTTTCTTACCTTACTTCTTCACTTTCCTAAATACTTATTACTTCTCAAAGCATACTCCTTAAACTGAAATTCTATCTTCTTTTCTTACTTTACTTCTTCACTTTTCTAAATACTTATTACTTCTCTAAACATACTCTTTAAAACTGAAACTCTATCTTCTTTTCCTTTTTCTTCTTCACTTTTCTAAATACTTATTACTTCTCAAAGAATACTCTTTAAAACTGAAACTCTATCTTCTTTTCTTACTTTACTTCTTCACTTTTCTAAATACTAATACTTCTCTAAACATACTACTTAAAACTGAAATTCTATCTTCTTTTCTTACTTTACTTCTTCACTTTTCTAAATACTTATTACTTCTCTAAACATACTCTTTAAAACTGAAACTCTATCTTCTTTTCCTTCTTTACTTCTTCAATTTTACAAATACTTATTACTTCTCTAAACATACAACTTAAAACTGAAATTCTATCTTCTTTTCTTACTTTACTTCTTCACTTTTCTAAATACTTATTACTTCTCAAAGAATACTCTTTAAAACTGAAACTCTATCTTCCTTTCTTACTTTACTTCTTCACTTTTCTAAATACTTATTACTTCTCTAAACATACTACTTAAAACTGAAATTCTATCTTCCTTTCTTACTTTACATCTTCACTTTTCTAAATACTTATTACTTCTCTAAACATACAACTTAAAACTGAAATTCTATCTTCTTTTCTTACTTTACTTCTTCACTTTTCTAAATACTTATTACTTCTCAAAGAATACTCTTTAAAACTGAAACTCTATCTTCCTTTCTTACTTTACTTCTTCACTTTTCTAAATACTTATTACTTCTCTAAACATACTCTTTAAAACTGAAATTCAATCTTCTTTTCTTACTTTACTTCTTCAATTTTACAAATACTTATTACTTCTCAAAGCATACTCCTTAATACTGAAATTCTATCTTCTTTTCTTACTTTACTTCTTCACTTTCCTAAATACTTATTACTTCTCAAAGCATACTCCTTAATACTGAAATTCTATCTTCTTTTCTTACTTTGATTCTTCACTTTCCTAAATACTTATTACTTCTCAAAGCATACTCCTTAATACTGAAATTCAATCTTCTTTTCTTACTTTACTTCTTCACTTTCCTAAATACTTATTACTTCTCTAAACATACTCTTTAAAACTGAAATTCTATCTTCTTTTCTTACTTTAATTCTTCACTTTCCTAAATACTTATTACTTCTCAAAGCATACTCCTTAATACTGAAATTCTATCTTCTTTTCTTACTTTGATTCTTCACTTTTCTAAATACTTATTACTTCTCAAAGCATACTCCTTAAAACTGAAATTCTATCTTCTTTTCTTACTTTTATTCTTCACTTTCCTAAATACTTATTACTTCTCAAAGCATACACCTTAATACTGAAATTCAATCTTCTTTTCTTACTTTACTTCTTCACTTTTCTAAATACTTATTACTTCTCTAAACATACTACTTAAAACTGAAATTCAATCTTCTTTTCTTACTTTACTTCTTCACTTTCCTAAATACTTATTACTTCTCAAAGCATACTCCTTAATACTGAAATTCAATCTTCTTTTCTTACTTTACTTCTTCACTTTCCTAAATACTTATTACTTCTCAAAGCATACTCCTTAATACTGAAATTCAATCTTCTTTTCTTACTTTACTTCTTCACTTTTCTAAATACTTATTACTTCTCTAAACATACTCCTTAAAACTGAAATTCAATCTTCTTTTCTTACTTTATTCTTCACTTTTCTAAATACTTATTACTTCTCTAAACATACTCACAAAACTAAATTCTATCTTCTTTTCTTACTTTACTTCTTCAATTTTACAAATACTTATTACTTCTCAAAGCATACTCCTTAAAACTGAAATTCTATCTTCTTTTCTTACTTTACTTCTTCACTTTTCTAAATACTTATTACTTCTCAAAGAATACTCTTTAAAACTGACACTCTATCTTCCTTTCTTACTTTACTTCTTCACTTTTCTAAATACTTATTACTTCTCTAAACATACTCACAAAACTAAATTCTATCTTCTTTTCTTATATTACTTCTTCACTTTTATAAATACTTATTACTTCTCTAAACATACAACTTAAAACTGAAACTCTATCTTCTTTTCTTACTTTATTTCTTCACTTTCCTAAATACTAATTACTTCTCTAAACATACTACTTAAAACTGAAATTCTATCTTCTTTTCTTACTTTACTTCTTCACTTTCCTAAACACTTATTACTTCTCAAAGCATACTCCTTAAAACTGAAACTCTATCTTCTTTTCTTACTTTACTTCTTCACTTTTCTAAATACTTATTACTTCTCTAAACATACAACTTAAAACTGAAATTCTATCTTCTTTTCTTACTTTGATTCTTCACTTTTCTAAATACTTATTACTTCTCTAAACATACTCTTTAAAACTGAAACTCTATCTTCTTTTCCTTTTTCTTCTTCACTTTTCTAAATACTTATTACTTCTCAAAGAATACTATTTAAAACTGAAATTCTATCTTCTTTTCTTACTTTACTTCTTCACTTTTCTAAATACTTATTACTTCTCTAAACATACTCTTTAAAACTGAAACTCTATCTTCTTTTCCTTTTTCTTCTTCACTTTTCTAAATACTTATTACTTCTCAAAGAATACTCTTTAAAACTGAAACTCTATCTTCTTTTCTTACTTTACTTCTTCACTTTTCTAAATACTAATACTTCTCTAAACATACTACTTAAAACTGAAACTCTATCTTCCTTTCTTACTTTACTTCTTCACTTTTCTAAATACTTATTACTTCTCTAAACATACTCTTTAAAACTGAAACTCTATCTTCTTTTCTTACTTTACTTCTTCACTTTTCTAAATACTTATTACTTCTCTAAACATACAAATTAAAACTGAAACTCTATCTTCTTTTCTTACTTTATTTCTTCACTTTCCTAAATACTAATTACTTCTCTAAACATACTACTTAAAACTGAAATTCTATCTTCTTTTCTTACTTTACTTCTTCACTTTCCTAAACACTTATTACTTCTCAAAGCATACTCCTTAAAACTGAAACTCTATCTTCTTTTCTTACTTTACTTCTTCACTTTTCTAAATACTTATTACTTCTCTAAACATACAACTTAAAACTGAAATTCTATCTTCTTTTCTTACTTTGATTCTTCACTTTTCTAAATACTTATTACTTCTCTAAACATACTCTTTAAAACTGAAACTCTATCTTCTTTTCCTTTTTCTTCTTCACTTTTCTAAATACTTATTACTTCTCAAAGAATACTCTTTAAAACTGAAACTCTATCTTCTTTTCTTACTTTACTTCTTCACTTTTCTAAATACTTATTACTTCTCTAAACATACTCTTTAAAACTGAAACTCTATCTTCTTTTCCTTTTTCTTCTTCACTTTTCTAAATACTTATTACTTCTCAAAGAATACTCTTTAAAACTGAAACTCTATCTTCTTTTCTTACTTTACTTCTTCACTTTTCTAAATACTAATACTTCTCTAAACATACTACTTAAAACTGAAACTCTATCTTCCTTTCTTACTTTACTTCTTCACTTTTCTAAATACTTATTACTTCTCTAAACATACTCTTTAAAACTGAAACTCTATCTTCTTTTCTTACTTTACTTCTTCACTTTTCTAAATACTTATTACTTCTCTAAACATACAAATTAAAACTGAAACTCTATCTTCTTTTCTTACTTTATTTCTTCACTTTCCTAAATACTAATTACTTCTCTAAACATACTCTTTAAAACTGAAACTCTATCTTCTTTTCCTTTTTCTTCTTCACTTTTCTAAATACTTATTACTTCTCAAAGAATACTCTTTAAAACTGAAATTCTATCTTCTTTTCTTACTTTACTTCTTCACTTTTCTAAATACTTATTACTTCTCTAAACATACTCTTTAAAACTGAAACTCTATCTTCTTTTCCTTTTTCTTCTTCACTTTTCTAAATACTTATTACTTCTCAAAGAATACTCTTTAAAACTGAAACTCTATCTTCTTTTCCTTTTTCTTCTTCACTTTTCTAAATACTTATTACTTCTCAAAGAATACTCCTTAAAACTGAAACTCTATCTTCTTTTCTTACTTTACTTCTTCACTTTTCTAAATACTAATACTTCTCTAAACATACTACTTAAAACTGAAACTCTATCTTCCTTTCTTACTTTACTTCTTCACTTTTCTAAATACTTATTACTTCTCTAAACATACTCTTTAAAACTGAAACTCTATCTTCTTTTCTTACTTTACTTCTTCACTTTTCTAAATACTTATTACTTCTCTAAACATACAAATTAAAACTGAAACTCTATCTTCCTTTCTTACTTTACTTCTTCACTTTTCTAAATACTTATTACTTCTCTAAACATACTCTTTAAAACTGAAACTCTATCTTCTTTTCCTTTTTCTTCTTCACTTTTCTAAATACTTATTACTTCTCAAAGAATACTCTTTAAAACTGAAATTCTATCTTCTTTTCTTACTTTACTTCTTCACTTTTCTAAATACTTATTACTTCTCTAAACATACTCTTTAAAACTGAAACTCTATCTTCTTTTCCTTTTTCTTCTTCACTTTTCTAAATACTTATTACTTCTCAAAGAATACTCTTTAAAACTGAAACTCTATCTTCTTTTCCTTTTTCTTCTTCACTTTTCTAAATACTTATTACTTCTCTAAACATACTACTTAAAACTGAAATTCTATCTTCTTTTCTTACTTTAATTCTTCACTTTTCTAAATACTTAAATCTTCTCAAAGAATACTCTTTAAAACTGAAACTCTATCTTCTTTTCCTTTTTCTTCTTCACTTTTCTAAATACTTATTACTTCTCAAAGAATACTCTTTAAAACTGAAACTCTATCTTCTTTTCCTTTTTCTTCTTCACTTTTCTAAATACTTATTACTTCTCTAAACATACTACTTAAAACTGAAATTCTATCTTCTTTTCTTACTTTAATTCTTCACTTTTCTAAATACTTAAATCTTCTCAAAGCATACTCTTTAAAACTGAAACTCTATCTTCTTTTCCTTTTTCTTCTTCACTTTTCTAAATACTTATTACTTCTCAAAGAATACTCTTTAAAACTGAAATTCTATCTTCTTTTCCTTTTTATTCTTCACTTTTCTAAATACTAATACTTCTCTAAACATACTACTTAAAACTGAAATTCTATCTTCTTTTCTTACTTTACTTCTTCACTTTTCTAAATACTTATTACTTCTCTAAACATACTCACAAAACTGAAATTCTATCTTCTTTTCTTACTTTAATTCTTCACTTTTCTAAATACTTATTACTTCTCTAAACATACTACTTAAAACTGAAATTCTATCTTCTTTTCTTACTTTAATTCTTCACTTTTCTAAATACTTAAATCTTCTCTAAACATACTACTTAAAACTGAAACTCTATCTTCTTTTCCTTCTTTACTTCTTCACTTTTCTAAATACTTATTACTTCTCAAAGAATACTCTTTAAAACTGAAACTCTATCTTCTTTTCTTACTTTAATTCTTCACTTTTCTAAATACTTAAATCTTCTCTAAACATACTACTTAAAACTGAAACTCTATCTTCTTTTCCTTCTTTACTTCTTCACTTTTCTAAATACTTATTACTTCTCAAAGAATACTCTTTAAAACTGAAACTCTATCTTCTTTTCTTACTTTACTTCTTCACTTTTCTAAATACTTATTACTTCTCTAAACATACAACTTAAAACTGAAACTCTATCTTCTTTTCTTACTTTACTTCTTCACTTTTCTAAATACTAATTACTTCTCTAAACATACTCTTTAAAACTGAAACTCTATCTTCCTTTCTTACTTTACTTCTTCACTTTTCTAAATACTTATTACTTCTCTAAACATACTCTTTAAAACTGAAACTCTATCTTCTTTTCCTTCTTTACTTCTTCACTTTTCTAAATACTTATTACTTCTCAAAGAATACTCTTTAAAACTGAAACTCTATCTTCTTTTCTTACTTTACTTCTTCAATTTTACAAATACTTATTACTTCTCAAAGCATACTCCTTAATACTGAAATTCTATCTTCTTTTCTTACTTTACTTCTTCACTTTCCTAAATACTTATTACTTCTCAAAGCATACTCCTTAAAACTGAAATTCTATCTTCTTTCTTACTTTACTTCTTCACTTTCCTAAATACTTATTACTTCTCAAAGCATACTCCTTAAAACTGAAACTCTATCTTCTTTTCCTTCTTTACTTCTTCACTTTTCTAAATACTTATTACTTCTCAAAGAATACTCTTTAAAACTGAAACTCTATCTTCCTTTCTTACTTTACTTCTTCACTTTTCTAAATACTTATTACTTCTCTAAACATACTCACAAAACTAAATTCTATCTTCTTTTCTTATATTACTTCTTCACTTTTATAAATACTTATTACTTCTCTAAACATACAACTTAAAACTGAAACTCTATCTTCTTTTCTTACTTTATTTCTTCACTTTCCTAAATACTAATTACTTCTCTAAACATACTACTTAAAACTGAAATTCTATCTTCTTTTCTTACTTTACTTCTTCACTTTCCTAAATACTTATTACTTCTCAAAGCATACTCCTTAAAACTGAAATTCTATCTTCTTTTCCTTTTTCTTCTTCACTTTTCTAAATACTTATTACTTCTCTAAACATACTGCTTAAAACTGAAATTCTATCTTCTTTTCTTACTTTGATTCTTCACTTTTCTAAATACTTATTACTTCTCAAAGCATACTCCTTAAAACTGAAATTCTATCTTCTTTTCTTACTTTACTTCTTCACTTTCCTAAATACTTATTACTTCTCAAAGCATACTCCTTAAAACTGAAATTCTATCTTCTTTTCTTACTTTACTTCTTCACTTTCCTAAATACTAATTACTTCTCTAAACATACTCCTTAAAACTGAAACTCTATCTTCTTTTCTTACTTTATTTCTTCACTTTCCTAAATACTAATTACTTCTCTAAACATACTACTTAAAACTGAAATTCTATCTTCTTTTCTTACTTTACTTCTTCACTTTCCTAAATACTTATTACTTCTCAAAGCATACTCCTTAAAACTGAAACTCTATCTTCTTTTCTTACTTTATTTCTTCACTTTCCTAAATACTAATTACTTCTCAAAGCATACACCTTAATACTGAAATTCAATCTTCTTTTCTTACTTTACTTCTTCACTTTTCTAAATACTTATTACTTCTCTAAACATACTACTTAAAACTGAAATTCAATCTTCTTTTCTTACTTTACTTCTTCACTTTCCTAAATACTTATTACTTCTCAAAGCATACTCCTTAATACTGAAATTCAATCTTCTTTTCTTACTTTACTTCTTCACTTTCCTAAATACTTATTACTTCTCTAAACATACTACTTAAAACTGAAATTCTATCTTCTTTTCTTACTTTACTTCTTCACTTTTCTAAATACTTATTACTTCTCTAAACATACTACTTAAAACTGAAATTCTATCTTCTTTTCTTACTTTAATTCTTCACTTTTCTAAATACTTATTACTTCTCTAAACATACTCTTTAAAACTGAAACTCTATCTTCTTTTCCTTTTTATTCTTCACTTTTCTAAATACTTATTACTTCTCAAAGAATACTCTTTAAAACTGAAACTCTATCTTCTTTTCCTTTTTCTTCTTCACTTTTATAAATACTTATTACTTCTCTAAACATACTACTTAAAACTGAAATTCTATCTTCTTTTCTTACTTTAATTCTTCACTTTTCTAAATACTTAAATCTTCTCAAAGAATACTCTTTAAAACTGAAACTCTATCTTCTTTTCTTACTTTACTTCTTCACTTTTCTAAATACTTATTACTTCTCTAAACATACAACTTAAAACTGAAACTCTATCTTCTTTTCTTACTTTAATTCTTCACTTTTCTAAATACTTATTACTTCTCTAAACATACTCTTTAAAACTGAAACTCTATCTTCTTTTCCTTTTTATTCTTCACTTTTCTAAATACTTATTACTTCTCAAAGAATACTCTTTAAAACTGAAACTCTATCTTCTTTTCCTTTTTCTTCTTCACTTTTATAAATACTTATTACTTCTCTAAACATACTACTTAAAACTGAAATTCTATCTTCTTTTCTTACTTTAATTCTTCACTTTTCTAAATACTTAAATCTTCTCAAAGAATACTCTTTAAAACTGAAACTCTATCTTCCTTTCTTACTTTACTTCTTCACTTTTCTAAATACTTATTACTTCTCTAAACATACTCACAAAACTAAATTCTATCTTCTTTTCTTATATTACTTCTTCACTTTTATAAATACTTATTACTTCTCTAAACATACAACTTAAAACTGAAACTCTATCTTCTTTTCTTACTTTATTTCTTCACTTTCCTAAATACTAATTACTTCTCAAAGCATACTCCTTAATACTGAAATTCAATCTTCTTTTCTTACTTTACTTCTTCACTTTTATAAATACTTATTACTTCTCTAAACATACAACTTAAAACTGAAACTCTATCTTCTTTTCTTACTTTATTTCTTCACTTTCCTAAATACTAATTACTTCTCTAAACATACTACTTAAAACTGAAATTCTATCTTCTTTTCTTACTTTACTTCTTCACTTTCCTAAATACTTATTACTTCTCAAAGCATACTCCTTAAAACTGAAACTCTATCTTCTTTTCTTACTTTACTTCTTCACTTTTCTAAATACTTATTACTTCTCTAAACATACAACTTAAAACTGAAACTCTATCTTCTTTTCTTACTTTATTTCTTCACTTTCCTAAATACTAATTACTTCTCTAAACATACTACTTAAAACTGAAATTCTATCTTCTTTTCTTACTTTACTTCTTCACTTTCCTAAATACTTATTACTTCTCAAAGCATACTCCTTAAAACTGAAATTCTATCTTCTTTTCTTACTTTACTTCTTCACTTTCCTAAATACTTATTACTTCTCAAAGCATACTCCTTAAAACTGAAACTCTATCTTCTTTTCCTTCTTTACTTCTTCACTTTTCTAAATACTTATTACTTCTCAAAGAATACTCTTTAAAACTGAAACTCTATCTTCCTTTCTTACTTTACTTCTTCACTTTTCTAAATACTTATTACTTCTCTAAACATACTCACAAAACTAAATTCTATCTTCTTTTCTTATATTACTTCTTCACTTTTATAAATACTTATTACTTCTCTAAACATACAACTTAAAACTGAAACTCTATCTTCTTTTCTTACTTTATTTCTTCACTTTCCTAAATACTAATTACTTCTCTAAACATACTACTTAAAACTGAAATTCTATCTTCTTTTCTTACTTTACTTCTTCACTTTCCTAAATACTTATTACTTCTCAAAGCATACTCCTTAATACTGAAATTCTATCTTCTTTTCTTACTTTATTTCTTCACTTTCCTAAATACTAATTACTTCTCTAAACATACTACTTAAAACTGAAATTCTATCTTCTTTTCTTACTTTACTTCTTCACTTTCCTAAATACTTATTACTTCTCAAAGCATACTCTTTAAAACTGAAACTCTATCTTCTTTTCCTTTTTCTTCTTCACTTTTCTAAATACTTATTACTTCTCAAAGAATACTCTTTAAAACTGAAACTCTATCTTCTTTTCCTTTTTCTTCTTCACTTTTCTAAATACTTATTACTTCTCTAAACATACTACTTGAAACTGAAATTCTATCTTCTTTTCTTACTTTACTTCTTCACTTTTCTAAATACTTATTACTTCTCTAAACATACTACTTAAAACTGAAATTCTATCTTCTTTTCTTACTTTAATTCTTCACTTTTCTAAATACTTATTACTTCTCTAAACATACTCTTTAAAACTGAAATTCTATCTTCTTTTCTTACTTTACTTCTTCACTTTCCTAAATACTTATTACTTCTCAAAGAATACTCTTTAAAACTGAAACTCTATCTTCTTTTCCTTTTTCTTCTTCACTTTTCTAAATACTTATTACTTCTCTAAACATACTACTTAAAACTGAAATTCTATCTTCTTTTCTTACTTTACTTCTTCACTTTTCTAAATACTTATTACTTCTCTAAACATACAACTTAAAACTGAAACTCTATCTTCTTTTCTTACTTTACTTCTTCACTTTTCTAAATACTAATTACTTCTCTAAACATACTCTTTAAAACTGAAACTCTATCTTCCTTTCTTACTTTACTTCTTCACTTTTCTAAATACTTATTACTTCTCTAAACATACTCTTTAAAACTGAAACTCTATCTTCTTTTCTTACTTTGATTCTTCACTTTCCTAAATACTTATTACTTCTCAAAGCATACTCCTTAATACTGAAATTCAATCTTCTTTTCTTACTTTACTTCTTCACTTTTCTAAATACTTATTACTTCTCTAAACATACTCACAAAACTAAATTCTATCTTCTTTTCCTTTTTCTTCTTCACTTTTCTAAATACTTATTACTTCTCTAAACATACTACTTAAAACTGAAACTCTATCTTCTTTTCCTTCTTTACTTCTTCACTTTTCTAAATACTTATTACTTCTCAAAGAATACTCTTTAAAACTGAAACTCTATCTTCCTTTCTTACTTTACTTCTTCACTTTCCTAAATACTTATTACTTCTCAAAGCATACTCCTTAATACTGAAATTCTATCTTCTTTTCTTACTTTACTTCTTCACTTTTCTAAATACTTATTACTTCTCTAAACATACTCACAAAACTAAATTCTATCTTCTTTTCTTACTTTACTTCTTCAATTTTACAAATACTTATTACTTCTCAAAGCATACTCCTTAATACTGAAATTCTATCTTCTTTTCTTATATTACTTCTTCACTTTTCTAAATACTTATTACTTCTCTAAACATACTCACAAAACTAAATTCAATCTTCTTTTCTTACTTTACTTCTTCACTTTTCTAAATACTTATTACTTCTCTAAACATACTCACAAAACTAAATTCTATCTTCTTTTCTTACTTTACTTCTTCAATTTTACAAATACTTATTACTTCTCAAAGCATACTCCTTAATACTGAAATTCTATCTTCTTTTCTTACTTTGATTCTTCACTTTTCTAAATACTTATTACTTCTCTAAACATACTCACAAAACTAAATTCAATCTTCTTTTCTTACTTTACTTCTTCACTTTTCTAAATACTTATTACTTCTCTAAACATACAACTTAAAACTGAAATTCT
The DNA here is from genome assembly GCA_946699065.1 of Loxodes magnus. NCBI lineage: Eukaryota > Ciliophora > Karyorelictea > Loxodida > Loxodidae > Loxodes > Loxodes magnus. Next base: position 191,430 of record CAMPDV010000356.1, on the reverse strand, counting down.
ATCTTCTTTTCTTACTTTACTTCTTCACTTTTCTAAATACTTATTACTTCTCTAAACATACTCTTTAAAACTGAAACTCTATCTTCTTTTCCTTTTTCTTCTTCACTTTTCTAAATACTTATTACTTCTCAAAGAATACTCTTTAAAACTGAAACTCTATCTTCTTTTCCTTTTTCTTCTTCACTTTTCTAAATACTTATTACTTCTCTAAACATACTACTTAAAACTGAAATTCTATCTTCTTTTCTTACTTTAATTCTTCACTTTTCTAAATACTTAAATCTTCTCAAAGAATACTCTTTAAAACTGAAACTCTATCTTCTTTTCTTACTTTACTTCTTCACTTTTCTAAATACTTATTACTTCTCAAAGCATACTCCTTAAAACTGAAATTCTATCTTCCTTTCTTACTTTACTTCTTCACTTTTCTAAATACTTATTACTTCTCAAAGCATACTCCTTAAACTGAAATTCTATCTTCTTTTCTTACTTTACTTCTTCACTTTTCTAAATACTTATTACTTCTCTAAACATACACACAAAACTAAATTCTATCTTCTTTTCTTACTTTACTTCTTCACTTTTCTAAATACTTATTACTTCTCAAAGCATACTCCTTAATACTGAAATTCTATCTTCTTTTCTTACTTTACTTCTTCACTTTTCTAAATACTTATTACTTCTCTAAACATACTACTTAAAACTGAAACTCTATCTTCTTTTCCTTCTTTACTTCTTCACTTTTCTAAATACTTATTACTTCTCAAAGCATACTCCTTAAACTGAAATTCTATCTTCTTTTCTTATATTACTTCTTCACTTTTCTAAATACTTATTACTTCTCAAAGAATACTCTTTAAAACTGAAACTCTATCTTCCTTTCTTACTTTACTTCTTCATTTTCTAAATACTTATTACTTCTCAAAGCATACTCCTTAATACTGAAATTCTATCTTCTTTTCTTACTTTACTTCTTCACTTTTCTAAATACTTATTACTTCTCAAAGCATACTCCTTAAAACTGAAATTCTATCTTCCTTTCTTACTTTACTTCTTCACTTTTCTAAATACTTATTACTTCTCAAAGCATACTCCTTAAACTGAAATTCTATCTTCTTTTCTTATATTACTTCTTCACTTTTCTAAATACTTATTACTTCTCAAAGAATACTCTTTAAAACTGAAACTCTATCTTCTTTTCTTACTTTACTTCTTCACTTTTCTAAATACTAATACTTCTCTAAACATACTACTTAAAACTGAAATTCTATCTTCTTTTCTTACTTTACTTCTTCACTTTTCTAAATACTTATTACTTCTCTAAACATACTACTTAAAACTGAAATTCTATCTTCTTTTCTTACTTTACTTCTTCACTTTTCTAAATACTTATTACTTCTCTAAACATACTCTTTAAAACTGAAACTCTATCTTCTTTTCCTTTTTCTTCTTCACTTTTCTAAATACTTATTACTTCTCAAAGAATACTCTTTAAAACTGAAACTCTATCTTCTTTTCCTTTTTCTTCTTCACTTTTCTAAATACTTATTACTTCTCTAAACATACTACTTAAAACTGAAATTCTATCTTCTTTTCTTACTTTAATTCTTCACTTTTCTAAATACTTAAATCTTCTCAAAGAATACTCTTTAAAACTGAAACTCTATCTTCTTTTCTTACTTTACTTCTTCACTTTTCTAAATACTTATTACTTCTCTAAACATACAACTTAAAACTGAAACTCTATCTTCTTTTCTTACTTTACTTCTTCACTTTTCTAAATACTAATTACTTCTCTAAACATACTCTTTAAAACTGAAACTCTATCTTCCTTTCTTACTTTACTTCTTCACTTTTCTAAATACTTATTACTTCTCTAAACATACTCTTTAAAACTGAAACTCTATCTTCTTTTCCTTCTTTACTTCTTCACTTTTCTAAATACTTATTACTTCTCAAAGAATACTCTTTAAAACTGAAACTCTATCTTCTTTTCTTACTTTACTTCTTCACTTTCCTAAATACTTATTACTTCTCTAAACATACTCCTTAAAACTGAAATTCTATTTTCTTTTATTATTTTACTTCTTCACTTTCCTAAATACTTATTACTTCTCAAAGAATACTCTTCAAAACTGAAACTCTATCTTCTTTTCTTACTTTACTTCTTCACTTTTCTAAATACTTATTACTTCTCTAAACATACTCCTTAAAACTGAAATTCTATTTTCTTTTTTTATTTTACTTCTTCACTTTCCTAAATACTTATTACTTCTCTAAACATACAACTTAAAACTGAAACTCTATCTTCTTTTCCTTTTTCTTCTTCACTTTTCTAAATACTTATTACTTCTCAAAGCATACTCCTTAAAACTGAAATTCTATCTTCTTTTCTTACTTTGATTCTTCACTTTTTAAATACTTATTACTTCTCAAAGCATACTCTTTAAAACTGAAATTCTATCTTCTTTTCTTATATTACTTCTTCACTTTTCTAAATACTTATTACTTCTCTAAACATACTCACAAAACTGAAATTCTATCTTCTTTTCTTATATTACTTCTTCACTTTTCTAAATACTTATTACTTCTCAAAGCATACTCCTTAAAACTGAAACTCTATCTTCTTTTCTTACTTTACTTCTTCACTTTTCTAAATACTTATTACTTCTCTAAACATACAACTTAAAACTGAAATTCTATCTTCTTTTCTTACTTTACTTCTTCACTTTTCTAAATACTTATTACTTCTCTAAACATACTCTTTAAAACTGAAACTCTATCTTCTTTTCCTTTTTCTTCTTCACTTTTCTAAATACTTATTACTTCTCAAAGAATACTCTTTAAAACTGAAACTCTATCTTCTTTTCCTTTTTCTTCTTCACTTTTCTAAATACTTATTACTTCTCTAAACATACTACTTAAAACTGAAATTCTATCTTCTTTTCTTACTTTAATTCTTCACTTTTCTAAATACTTAAATCTTCTCAAAGAATACTCTTTAAAACTGAAACTCTATCTTCTTTTCTTACTTTACTTCTTCACTTTCCTAAATACTTATTACTTCTCTAAACATACTACTTAAAACTGAAATTCTATCTTCTTTTCTTACTTTACTTCTTCACTTTCCTAAATACTTATTACTTCTCAAAGCATACTCCTTAAAACTGAAATTCAATCTTCTTTTCTTACTTTACTTCTTCACTTTTCTAAATACTTATTACTTCTCTAAACATACTCTTTAAAACTGAAACTCTATCTTCTTTTCCTTTTTCTTCTTCACTTTTCTAAATACTTATTACTTCTCAAAGAATACTCTTTAAAACTGAAACTCTATCTTCTTTTCCTTTTTCTTCTTCACTTTTCTAAATACTTATTACTTCTCTAAACATACTACTTAAAACTGAAACTCTATCTTCTTTTCCTTCTTTACTTCTTCACTTTTCTAAATACTTATTACTTCTCAAAGAATACTCTTTAAAACTGAAACTCTATCTTCCTTTCTTACTTTACTTCTTCATTTTCTAAATACTTATTACTTCTCAAAGCATACTCCTTAATACTGAAATTCTATCTTCTTTTCTTACTTTACTTCTTCACTTTTCTAAATACTTATTACTTCTCTAAACATACTCACAAAACTAAATTCTATCTTCTTTTCTTACTTTACTTCTTCAATTTTACAAATACTTATTACTTCTCAAAGCATACTCCTTAATACTGAAATTCTATCTTCTTTTCTTACTTTGATTCTTCACTTTTCTAAATACTTATTACTTCTCTAAACATACTCACAAAACTAAATTCAATCTTCTTTTCTTACTTTACTTCTTCACTTTTCTAAATACTTATTACTTCTCAAAGAATACTCTTTAAAACTGAAACTCTATCTTCTTTTCCTTTTTCTTCTTCACTTTTCTAAATACTTATTACTTCTCTAAACATACTACTTAAAACTGAAATTCTATCTTCTTTTCTTACTTTACTTCTTCACTTTTCTAAATACTTATTACTTCTCTAAACATACTACTTAAAACTGAAATTCTATCTTCTTTTCTTACTTTACTTCTTCACTTTTCTAAATACTTAAATCTTCTCAAAGAATACTCTTTAAAACTGAAACTCTATCTTCTTTTCTTACTTTACTTCTTCACTTTTCTAAATACTTATTACTTCTCTAAACATACAACTTAAAACTGAAACTCTATCTTCTTTTCTTACTTTACTTCTTCACTTTTCTAAATACTAATTACTTCTCTAAACATACTCTTTAAAACTGAAACTCTATCTTCCTTTCTTACTTTACTTCTTCACTTTTCTAAATACTTATTACTTCTCTAAACATACTCTTTAAAACTGAAACTCTATCTTCTTTTCCTTCTTTACTTCTTCACTTTTCTAAATACTTATTACTTCTCAAAGAATACTCTTTAAAACTGAAACTCTATCTTCTTTTCTTACTTTACTTCTTCACTTTCCTAAATACTTATTACTTCTCTAAACATACTCCTTAAAACTGAAATTCTATCTTCTTTTATTATTTTACTTCTTCACTTTCCTAAATACTTATTACTTCTCAAAGAATACTCTTCAAAACTGAAACTCTATCTTCTTTTCTTACTTTACTTCTTCACTTTTCTAAATACTTATTACTTCTCTAAACATACTCCTTAAAACTGAAATTCTATTTTCTTTTTTTATTTTACTTCTTCACTTTCCTAAATACTTATTACTTCTCTAAACATACAACTTAAAACTGAAACTCTATCTTCTTTTCCTTTTTCTTCTTCACTTTTCTAAATACTTATTACTTCTCAAAGCATACTCCTTAAAACTGAAATTCTATCTTCTTTTCTTACTTTGATTCTTCACTTTTTAAATACTTATTACTTCTCAAAGCATACTCTTTAAAACTGAAATTCTATCTTCTTTTCTTATATTACTTCTTCACTTTTCTAAATACTTATTACTTCTCTAAACATACTCACAAAACTGAAATTCTATCTTCTTTTCTTATATTACTTCTTCACTTTTCTAAATACTTATTACTTCTCAAAGCATACTCCTTAAAACTGAAACTCTATCTTCTTTTCTTACTTTACTTCTTCACTTTTCTAAATACTTATTACTTCTCTAAACATACAACTTAAAACTGAAATTCTATCTTCTTTTCTTACTTTACTTCTTCACTTTTCTAAATACTTATTACTTCTCTAAACATACTCTTTAAAACTGAAACTCTATCTTCTTTTCCTTTTTCTTCTTCACTTTTCTAAATACTTATTACTTCTCAAAGAATACTCTTTAAAACTGAAACTCTATCTTCTTTTCCTTTTTCTTCTTCACTTTTCTAAATACTTATTACTTCTCTAAACATACTACTTAAAACTGAAATTCTATCTTCTTTTCTTACTTTAATTCTTCACTTTTCTAAATACTTAAATCTTCTCAAAGAATACTCTTTAAAACTGAAACTCTATCTTCTTTTCTTACTTTACTTCTTCACTTTCCTAAATACTTATTACTTCTCTAAACATACTACTTAAAACTGAAATTCTATCTTCTTTTCTTACTTTACTTCTTCACTTTCCTAAATACTTATTACTTCTCAAAGCATACTCCTTAAAACTGAAATTCAATCTTCTTTTCTTACTTTACTTCTTCACTTTTCTAAATACTTATTACTTCTCTAAACATACTCTTTAAAACTGAAACTCTATCTTCTTTTCCTTTTTCTTCTTCACTTTTCTAAATACTTATTACTTCTCAAAGAATACTCTTTAAAACTGAAACTCTATCTTCTTTTCCTTTTTCTTCTTCACTTTTCTAAATACTTATTACTTCTCTAAACATACTACTTAAAACTGAAACTCTATCTTCTTTTCCTTCTTTACTTCTTCACTTTTCTAAATACTTATTACTTCTCAAAGAATACTCTTTAAAACTGAAACTCTATCTTCCTTTCTTACTTTACTTCTTCATTTTCTAAATACTTATTACTTCTCAAAGCATACTCCTTAATACTGAAATTCTATCTTCTTTTCTTACTTTACTTCTTCACTTTTCTAAATACTTATTACTTCTCTAAACATACTCACAAAACTAAATTCTATCTTCTTTTCTTACTTTACTTCTTCAATTTTACAAATACTTATTACTTCTCAAAGCATACTCCTTAATACTGAAATTCTATCTTCTTTTCTTACTTTGATTCTTCACTTTTCTAAATACTTATTACTTCTCTAAACATACTCACAAAACTAAATTCAATCTTCTTTTCTTACTTTACTTCTTCACTTTTCTAAATACTTATTACTTCTCAAAGAATACTCTTTAAAACTGAAACTCTATCTTCTTTTCCTTTTTCTTCTTCACTTTTCTAAATACTTATTACTTCTCTAAACATACTACTTAAAACTGAAATTCTATCTTCTTTTCTTACTTTACTTCTTCACTTTTCTAAATACTTATTACTTCTCTAAACATACAACTTAAAACTGAAACTCTATCTTCTTTTCTTACTTTACTTCTTCACTTTTCTAAATACTAATTACTTCTCTAAACATACTCTTTAAAACTGAAACTCTATCTTCCTTTCTTACTTTACTTCTTCACTTTTCTAAATACTTATTACTTCTCTAAACATATTCTTTAAAACTGAAACTCTATCTTCTTTTCTTACTTTGATTCTTCACTTTCCTAAATACTTATTACTTCTCAAAGCATACTCCTTAATACTGAAATTCAATCTTCTTTTCTTACTTTACTTCTTCACTTTTCTAAATACTTATTACTTCTCTAAACATACTCACAAAACTAAATTCTATCTTCTTTTCCTTTTTCTTCTTCACTTTTCTAAATACTTATTACTTCTCTAAACATACTACTTAAAACTGAAACTCTATCTTCTTTTCCTTCTTTACTTCTTCACTTTTCTAAATACTTATTACTTCTCAAAGAATACTCTTTAAAACTGAAACTCTATCTTCCTTTCTTACTTTACTTCTTCACTTTCCTAAATACTTATTACTTCTCAAAGCATACTCCTTAATACTGAAATTCTATCTTCTTTTCTTACTTTACTTCTTCACTTTTCTAAATACTTATTACTTCTCTAAACATACTCACAAAACTAAATTCTATCTTCTTTTCTTACTTTACTTCTTCAATTTTACAAATACTTATTACTTCTCAAAGCATACTCCTTAATACTGAAATTCTATCTTCTTTTCTTATATTACTTCTTCACTTTTCTAAATACTTATTACTTCTCTAAACATACTCACAAAACTAAATTCAATCTTCTTTTCTTACTTTACTTCTTCACTTTTCTAAATACTTATTACTTCTCTAAACATACTCACAAAACTAAATTCTATCTTCTTTTCTTACTTTACTTCTTCAATTTTACAAATACTTATTACTTCTCAAAGCATACTCCTTAATACTGAAATTCTATCTTCTTTTCTTACTTTGATTCTTCACTTTTCTAAATACTTATTACTTCTCTAAACATACTCACAAAACTAAATTCAATCTTCTTTTCTTACTTTACTTCTTCACTTTTCTAAATACTTATTACTTCTCTAAACATACAACTTAAAACTGAAATTCTATCTTCTTTTCTTACTTTACTTCTTCACTTTTCTAAATACTTATTACTTCTCTAAACATACTCTTTAAAACTGAAACTCTATCTTCTTTTCCTTTTTCTTCTTCACTTTTCTAAATACTTATTACTTCTCAAAGAATACTCTTTAAAACTGAAACTCTATCTTCTTTTCCTTTTTCTTCTTCACTTTTCTAAATACTTATTACTTCTCTAAACATACTACTTAAAACTGAAATTCTATCTTCTTTTCTTACTTTAATTCTTCACTTTTCTAAATACTTAAATCTTCTCAAAGAATACTCTTTAAAACTGAAACTCTATCTTCTTTTCTTACTTTACTTCTTCACTTTTCTAAATACTTATTACTTCTCAAAGCATACTCCTTAAAACTGAAATTCTATCTTCCTTTCTTACTTTACTTCTTCACTTTTCTAAATACTTATTACTTCTCAAAGCATACTCCTTAAACTGAAATTCTATCTTCTTTTCTTACTTTACTTCTTCACTTTTCTAAATACTTATTACTTCTCTAAACATACACACAAAACTAAATTCTATCTTCTTTTCTTACTTTACTTCTTCACTTTTCTAAATACTTATTACTTCTCAAAGCATACTCCTTAATACTGAAATTCTATCTTCTTTTCTTACTTTACTTCTTCACTTTTCTAAATACTTATTACTTCTCTAAACATACTACTTAAAACTGAAACTCTATCTTCTTTTCCTTCTTTACTTCTTCACTTTTCTAAATACTTATTACTTCTCAAAGAATACTCTTTAAAACTGAAACTCTATCTTCCTTTCTTACTTTACTTCTTCATTTTCTAAATACTTATTACTTCTCAAAGCATACTCCTTAATACTGAAATTCTATCTTCTTTTCTTACTTTACTTCTTCACTTTTCTAAATACTTATTACTTCTCAAAGCATACTCCTTAAAACTGAAATTCTATCTTCCTTTCTTACTTTACTTCTTCACTTTTCTAAATACTTATTACTTCTCAAAGCATACTCCTTAAACTGAAATTCTATCTTCTTTTCTTATATTACTTCTTCACTTTTCTAAATACTTATTACTTCTCAAAGAATACTCTTTAAAACTGAAACTCTATCTTCTTTTCTTACTTTACTTCTTCACTTTTCTAAATACTAATACTTCTCTAAACATACTACTTAAAACTGAAATTCTATCTTCTTTTCTTACTTTACTTCTTCACTTTTCTAAATACTTATTACTTCTCTAAACATACTACTTAAAACTGAAATTCTATCTTCTTTTCTTACTTTACTTCTTCACTTTTCTAAATACTTATTACTTCTCTAAACATACTCTTTAAAACTGAAACTCTATCTTCTTTTCCTTTTTCTTCTTCACTTTTCTAAATACTTATTACTTCTCAAAGAATACTCTTTAAAACTGAAACTCTATCTTCTTTTCCTTTTTCTTCTTCACTTTTCTAAATACTTATTACTTCTCTAAACATACTACTTAAAACTGAAATTCTATCTTCTTTTCTTACTTTAATTCTTCACTTTTCTAAATACTTAAATCTTCTCAAAGAATACTCTTTAAAACTGAAACTCTATCTTCTTTTCTTACTTTACTTCTTCACTTTTCTAAATACTTATTACTTCTCTAAACATACAACTTAAAACTGAAACTCTATCTTCTTTTCTTACTTTACTTCTTCACTTTTCTAAATACTAATTACTTCTCTAAACATACTCTTTAAAACTGAAACTCTATCTTCCTTTCTTACTTTACTTCTTCACTTTTCTAAATACTTATTACTTCTCTAAACATACTCTTTAAAACTGAAACTCTATCTTCTTTTCCTTCTTTACTTCTTCACTTTTCTAAATACTTATTACTTCTCAAAGAATACTCTTTAAAACTGAAACTCTATCTTCTTTTCTTACTTTACTTCTTCACTTTCCTAAATACTTATTACTTCTCTAAACATACTCCTTAAAACTGAAATTCTATCTTCTTTTATTATTTTACTTCTTCACTTTCCTAAATACTTATTACTTCTCAAAGAATACTCTTTAAAACTGAAACTCTATCTTCTTTTCTTACTTTACTTCTTCACTTTTCTAAATACTTATTACTTCTCTAAACATACTCCTTAAAACTGAAATTCTATTTTCTTTTTTTATTTTACTTCTTCACTTTCCTAAATACTTATTACTTCTCTAAACATACAACTTAAAACTGAAACTCTATCTTCTTTTCCTTTTTCTTCTTCACTTTTCTAAATACTTATTACTTCTCAAAGCATACTCCTTAAAACTGAAATTCTATCTTCTTTTCTTACTTTGATTCTTCACTTTTTAAATACTTATTACTTCTCAAAGCATACTCTTTAAAACTGAAATTCTATCTTCTTTTCTTATATTACTTCTTCACTTTTCTAAATACTTATTACTTCTCTAAACATACTCACAAAACTGAAATTCTATCTTCTTTTCTTATATTACTTCTTCACTTTTCTAAATACTTATTACTTCTCAAAGCATACTCCTTAAAACTGAAACTCTATCTTCTTTTCTTACTTTACTTCTTCACTTTTCTAAATACTTATTACTTCTCTAAACATACAACTTAAAACTGAAATTCTATCTTCTTTTCTTACTTTACTTCTTCACTTTTCTAAATACTTATTACTTCTCTAAACATACTCTTTAAAACTGAAACTCTATCTTCTTTTCCTTTTTCTTCTTCACTTTTCTAAATACTTATTACTTCTCAAAGAATACTCTTTAAAACTGAAACTCTATCTTCTTTTCCTTTTTCTTCTTCACTTTTCTAAATACTTATTACTTCTCTAAACATACTACTTAAAACTGAAATTCTATCTTCTTTTCTTACTTTAATTCTTCACTTTTCTAAATACTTAAATCTTCTCAAAGAATACTCTTTAAAACTGAAACTCTATCTTCTTTTCTTACTTTACTTCTTCACTTTCCTAAATACTTATTACTTCTCTAAACATACTACTTAAAACTGAAATTCTATCTTCTTTTCTTACTTTACTTCTTCACTTTCCTAAATACTTATTACTTCTCAAAGCATACTCCTTAAAACTGAAATTCAATCTTCTTTTCTTACTTTACTTCTTCACTTTTCTAAATACTTATTACTTCTCTAAACATACTCTTTAAAACTGAAACTCTATCTTCTTTTCCTTTTTCTTCTTCACTTTTCTAAATACTTATTACTTCTCAAAGAATACTCTTTAAAACTGAAACTCTATCTTCTTTTCCTTTTTCTTCTTCACTTTTCTAAATACTTATTACTTCTCTAAACATACTACTTAAAACTGAAACTCTATCTTCCTTTCTTACTTTACTTCTTCACTTTCCTAAATACTTATTACTTCTCAAAGCATACTCCTTAATACTGAAATTCTATCTTCTTTTCTTACTTTACTTCTTCACTTTTCTAAATACTTATTACTTCTCTAAACATACTCACAAAACTAAATTCTATCTTCTTTTCTTACTTTACTTCTTCAATTTTACAAATACTTATTACTTCTCAAAGCATACTCCTTAATACTGAAATTCTATCTTCTTTTCTTATATTACTTCTTCACTTTTCTAAATACTTATTACTTCTCTAAACATACTCACAAAACTAAATTCAATCTTCTTTTCTTACTTTACTTCTTCACTTTTCTAAATACTTATTACTTCTCTAAACATACTCACAAAACTAAATTCTATCTTCTTTTCTTACTTTACTTCTTCAATTTTACAAATACTTATTACTTCTCAAAGCATACTCCTTAATACTGAAATTCTATCTTCTTTTCTTACTTTGATTCTTCACTTTTCTAAATACTTATTACTTCTCTAAACATACTCACAAAACTAAATTCAATCTTCTTTTCTTACTTTACTTCTTCACTTTTCTAAATACTTATTACTTCTCTAAACATACAACTTAAAACTGAAATTCTATCTTCTTTTCTTACTTTACTTCTTCACTTTTCTAAATACTTATTACTTCTCTAAACATACTCTTTAAAACTGAAACTCTATCTTCTTTTCCTTTTTCTTCTTCACTTTTCTAAATACTTATTACTTCTCAAAGAATACTCTTTAAAACTGAAACTCTATCTTCTTTTCCTTTTTCTTCTTCACTTTTCTAAATACTTATTACTTCTCTAAACATACTACTTAAAACTGAAATTCTATCTTCTTTTCTTACTTTAATTCTTCACTTTTCTAAATACTTAAATCTTCTCAAAGAATACTCTTTAAAACTGAAACTCTATCTTCTTTTCTTACTTTACTTCTTCACTTTTCTAAATACTTATTACTTCTCAAAGCATACTCCTTAAAACTGAAATTCTATCTTCCTTTCTTACTTTACTTCTTCACTTTTCTAAATACTTATTACTTCTCAAAGCATACTCCTTAAACTGAAATTCTATCTTCTTTTCTTACTTTACTTCTTCACTTTTCTAAATACTTATTACTTCTCTAAACATACACACAAAACTAAATTCTATCTTCTTTTCTTACTTTACTTCTTCACTTTTCTAAATACTTATTACTTCTCAAAGCATACTCCTTAATACTGAAATTCTATCTTCTTTTCTTACTTTACTTCTTCACTTTTCTAAATACTTATTACTTCTCTAAACATACTACTTAAAACTGAAACTCTATCTTCTTTTCCTTCTTTACTTCTTCACTTTTCTAAATACTTATTACTTCTCAAAGAATACTCTTTAAAACTGAAACTCTATCTTCCTTTCTTACTTTACTTCTTCATTTTCTAAATACTTATTACTTCTCAAAGCATACTCCTTAATACTGAAATTCTATCTTCTTTTCTTACTTTACTTCTTCACTTTTCTAAATACTTATTACTTCTCAAAGCATACTCCTTAAAACTGAAATTCTATCTTCCTTTCTTACTTTACTTCTTCACTTTTCTAAATACTTATTACTTCTCAAAGCATACTCCTTAAACTGAAATTCTATCTTCTTTTCTTATATTACTTCTTCACTTTTCTAAATACTTATTACTTCTCAAAGAATACTCTTTAAAACTGAAACTCTATCTTCTTTTCTTACTTTACTTCTTCACTTTTCTAAATACTAATACTTCTCTAAACATACTACTTAAAACTGAAATTCTATCTTCTTTTCTTACTTTACTTCTTCACTTTTCTAAATACTTATTACTTCTCTAAACATACTACTTAAAACTGAAATTCTATCTTCTTTTCTTACTTTACTTCTTCACTTTTCTAAATACTTATTACTTCTCTAAACATACTCTTTAAAACTGAAACTCTATCTTCTTTTCCTTTTTCTTCTTCACTTTTCTAAATACTTATTACTTCTCAAAGAATACTCTTTAAAACTGAAACTCTATCTTCTTTTCCTTTTTCTTCTTCACTTTTCTAAATACTTATTACTTCTCTAAACATACTACTTAAAACTGAAATTCTATCTTCTTTTCTTACTTTAATTCTTCACTTTTCTAAATACTTAAATCTTCTCAAAGAATACTCTTTAAAACTGAAACTCTATCTTCTTTTCTTACTTTACTTCTTCACTTTTCTAAATACTTATTACTTCTCTAAACATACAACTTAAAACTGAAACTCTATCTTCTTTTCTTACTTTACTTCTTCACTTTTCTAAATACTAATTACTTCTCTAAACATACTCTTTAAAACTGAAACTCTATCTTCCTTTCTTACTTTACTTCTTCACTTTTCTAAATACTTATTACTTCTCTAAACATACTCTTTAAAACTGAAACTCTATCTTCTTTTCCTTCTTTACTTCTTCACTTTTCTAAATACTTATTACTTCTCAAAGAATACTCTTTAAAACTGAAACTCTATCTTCTTTTCTTACTTTACTTCTTCACTTTCCTAAATACTTATTACTTCTCTAAACATACTCCTTAAAACTGAAATTCTATCTTCTTTTATTATTTTACTTCTTCACTTTCCTAAATACTTATTACTTCTCAAAGAATACTCTTTAAAACTGAAACTCTATCTTCTTTTCTTACTTTACTTCTTCACTTTTCTAAATACTTATTACTTCTCTAAACATACTCCTTAAAACTGAAATTCTATTTTCTTTTTTTATTTTACTTCTTCACTTTCCTAAATACTTATTACTTCTCTAAACATACAACTTAAAACTGAAACTCTATCTTCTTTTCCTTTTTCTTCTTCACTTTTCTAAATACTTATTACTTCTCAAAGCATACTCCTTAAAACTGAAATTCTATCTTCTTTTCTTACTTTGATTCTTCACTTTTTAAATACTTATTACTTCTCAAAGCATACTCTTTAAAACTGAAATTCTATCTTCTTTTCTTATATTACTTCTTCACTTTTCTAAATACTTATTACTTCTCTAAACATACTCACAAAACTGAAATTCTATCTTCTTTTCTTATATTACTTCTTCACTTTTCTAAATACTTATTACTTCTCAAAGCATACTCCTTAAAACTGAAACTCTATCTTCTTTTCTTACTTTACTTCTTCACTTTTCTAAATACTTATTACTTCTCTAAACATACAACTTAAAACTGAAATTCTATCTTCTTTTCTTACTTTACTTCTTCACTTTTCTAAATACTTATTACTTCTCTAAACATACTCTTTAAAACTGAAACTCTATCTTCTTTTCCTTTTTCTTCTTCACTTTTCTAAATACTTATTACTTCTCAAAGAATACTCTTTAAAACTGAAACTCTATCTTCTTTTCCTTTTTCTTCTTCACTTTTCTAAATACTTATTACTTCTCTAAACATACTACTTAAAACTGAAATTCTATCTTCTTTTCTTACTTTAATTCTTCACTTTTCTAAATACTTAAATCTTCTCAAAGAATACTCTTTAAAACTGAAACTCTATCTTCTTTTCTTACTTTACTTCTTCACTTTCCTAAATACTTATTACTTCTCTAAACATACTACTTAAAACTGAAATTCTATCTTCTTTTCTTACTTTACTTCTTCACTTTCCTAAATACTTATTACTTCTCAAAGCATACTCCTTAAAACTGAAATTCAATCTTCTTTTCTTACTTTACTTCTTCACTTTTCTAAATACTTATTACTTCTCTAAACATACTCTTTAAAACTGAAACTCTATCTTCTTTTCCTTTTTCTTCTTCACTTTTCTAAATACTTATTACTTCTCAAAGAATACTCTTTAAAACTGAAACTCTATCTTCTTTTCCTTTTTCTTCTTCACTTTTCTAAATACTTATTACTTCTCTAAACATACTACTTAAAACTGAAACTCTATCTTCTTTTCCTTCTTTACTTCTTCACTTTTCTAAATACTTATTACTTCTCAAAGAATACTCTTTAAAACTGAAACTCTATCTTCCTTTCTTACTTTACTTCTTCATTTTCTAAATACTTATTACTTCTCAAAGCATACTCCTTAATACTGAAATTCTATCTTCTTTTCTTACTTTACTTCTTCACTTTTCTAAATACTTATTACTTCTCTAAACATACTCACAAAACTAAATTCTATCTTCTTTTCTTACTTTACTTCTTCAATTTTACAAATACTTATTACTTCTCAAAGCATACTCCTTAATACTGAAATTCTATCTTCTTTTCTTACTTTGATTCTTCACTTTTCTAAATACTTATTACTTCTCTAAACATACTCACAAAACTAAATTCAATCTTCTTTTCTTACTTTACTTCTTCACTTTTCTAAATACTTATTACTTCTCTAAACATACTCACAAAACTGAAATTCTATCTTCTTTTCTTACTTTACTTCTTCACTTTCCTAAATACTTATTACTTCTCAAAGCATACTCCTTAAAACTGAAATTCTATCTTCTTTTCTTACTTTGATTCTTCACTTTCCTAAATACTTATTACTTCTCAAAGCATACTCCTTAATACTGAAATTCAATCTTCTTTTCTTACTTTACTTCTTCACTTTTCTAAATACTTATTACTTCTCTAAAAATACTCACAAAACTAAATTCTATCTTCTTTTCTAACTTTACTTCTTCAATTTTACAAAAACTTATTACTTCTCAAAGCATACTCCTTAATACTGAAATTCTATCTTCTTTTCTTACTTTACTTCTTCACTTTCCTAAATACTTATTACTTCTCTAAACATACTCCTTAAAACTGAAATTCTATCTTCTTTTATTATTTTACTTCTTCACTTTCCTAAATACTTATTACTTCTCAAAGAATACTCTTTAAAACTGAAACTCTATCTTCTTTTCTTACTTTACTTCTTCACTTTTCTAAATACTTATTACTTCTCTAAACATACTCCTTAAAACTGAAATTCTATTTTCTTTTTTTATTTTACTTCTTCACTTTCCTAAATACTTATTACTTCTCTAAACATACAACTTAAAACTGAAACTCTATCTTCTTTTCCTTTTTCTTCTTCACTTTTCTAAATACTTATTACTTCTCAAAGCATACTCCTTAAAACTGAAATTCTATCTTCTTTTCTTACTTTGATTCTTCACTTTTTAAATACTTATTACTTCTCAAAGCATACTCTTTAAAACTGAAATTCTATCTTCTTTTCTTATATTACTTCTTCACTTTTCTAAATACTTATTACTTCTCTAAACATACTCACAAAACTGAAATTCTATCTTCTTTTCTTATATTACTTCTTCACTTTTCTAAATACTTATTACTTCTCAAAGCATACTCCTTAAAACTGAAACTCTATCTTCTTTTCTTACTTTACTTCTTCACTTTTCTAAATACTTATTACTTCTCTAAACATACAACTTAAAACTGAAATTCTATCTTCTTTTCTTACTTTACTTCTTCACTTTTCTAAATACTTATTACTTCTCTAAACATACTCTTTAAAACTGAAACTCTATCTTCTTTTCCTTTTTCTTCTTCACTTTTCTAAATACTTATTACTTCTCAAAGAATACTCTTTAAAACTGAAACTCTATCTTCTTTTCCTTTTTCTTCTTCACTTTTCTAAATACTTATTACTTCTCTAAACATACTACTTAAAACTGAAATTCTATCTTCTTTTCTTACTTTAATTCTTCACTTTTCTAAATACTTAAATCTTCTCAAAGAATACTCTTTAAAACTGAAACTCTATCTTCTTTTCTTACTTTACTTCTTCACTTTCCTAAATACTTATTACTTCTCTAAACATACTACTTAAAACTGAAATTCTATCTTCTTTTCTTACTTTACTTCTTCACTTTCCTAAATACTTATTACTTCTCAAAGCATACTCCTTAAAACTGAAATTCAATCTTCTTTTCTTACTTTACTTCTTCACTTTTCTAAATACTTATTACTTCTCTAAACATACTCTTTAAAACTGAAACTCTATCTTCTTTTCCTTTTTCTTCTTCACTTTTCTAAATACTTATTACTTCTCAAAGAATACTCTTTAAAACTGAAACTCTATCTTCTTTTCCTTTTTCTTCTTCACTTTTCTAAATACTTATTACTTCTCTAAACATACTACTTAAAACTGAAACTCTATCTTCCTTTCTTACTTTACTTCTTCACTTTCCTAAATACTTATTACTTCTCAAAGCATACTCCTTAATACTGAAATTCTATCTTCTTTTCTTACTTTACTTCTTCACTTTTCTAAATACTTATTACTTCTCTAAACATACTCACAAAACTAAATTCTATCTTCTTTTCTTACTTTACTTCTTCAATTTTACAAATACTTATTACTTCTCAAAGCATACTCCTTAATACTGAAATTCTATCTTCTTTTCTTATATTACTTCTTCACTTTTCTAAATACTTATTACTTCTCTAAACATACTCACAAAACTAAATTCAATCTTCTTTTCTTACTTTACTTCTTCACTTTTCTAAATACTTATTACTTCTCTAAACATACTCACAAAACTAAATTCTATCTTCTTTTCTTACTTTACTTCTTCAATTTTACAAATACTTATTACTTCTCAAAGCATACTCCTTAATACTGAAATTCTATCTTCTTTTCTTACTTTGATTCTTCACTTTTCTAAATACTTATTACTTCTCTAAACATACTCACAAAACTAAATTCAATCTTCTTTTCTTACTTTACTTCTTCACTTTTCTAAATACTTATTACTTCTCTAAACATACAACTTAAAACTGAAATTCTATCTTCTTTTCTTACTTTACTTCTTCACTTTTCTAAATACTTATTACTTCTCTAAACATACTCTTTAAAACTGAAACTCTATCTTCTTTTCCTTTTTCTTCTTCACTTTTCTAAATACTTATTACTTCTCAAAGAATACTCTTTAAAACTGAAACTCTATCTTCTTTTCCTTTTTCTTCTTCACTTTTCTAAATACTTATTACTTCTCTAAACATACTACTTAAAACTGAAATTCTATCTTCTTTTCTTACTTTAATTCTTCACTTTTCTAAATACTTAAATCTTCTCAAAGAATACTCTTTAAAACTGAAACTCTATCTTCTTTTCTTACTTTACTTCTTCACTTTTCTAAATACTTATTACTTCTCAAAGCATACTCCTTAAAACTGAAATTCTATCTTCCTTTCTTACTTTACTTCTTCACTTTTCTAAATACTTATTACTTCTCAAAGCATACTCCTTAAACTGAAATTCTATCTTCTTTTCTTACTTTACTTCTTCACTTTTCTAAATACTTATTACTTCTCTAAACATACACACAAAACTAAATTCTATCTTCTTTTCTTACTTTACTTCTTCACTTTTCTAAATACTTATTACTTCTCAAAGCATACTCCTTAATACTGAAATTCTATCTTCTTTTCTTACTTTACTTCTTCACTTTTCTAAATACTTATTACTTCTCTAAACATACTACTTAAAACTGAAACTCTATCTTCTTTTCCTTCTTTACTTCTTCACTTTTCTAAATACTTATTACTTCTCAAAGAATACTCTTTAAAACTGAAACTCTATCTTCCTTTCTTACTTTACTTCTTCATTTTCTAAATACTTATTACTTCTCAAAGCATACTCCTTAATACTGAAATTCTATCTTCTTTTCTTACTTTACTTCTTCACTTTTCTAAATACTTATTACTTCTCAAAGCATACTCCTTAAAACTGAAATTCTATCTTCCTTTCTTACTTTACTTCTTCACTTTTCTAAATACTTATTACTTCTCTAAACATACTACTTAAAACTGAAACTCTATCTTCTTTTCCTTCTTTACTTCTTCACTTTTCTAAATACTTATTACTTCTCAAAGAATACTCTTTAAAACTGAAACTCTATCTTCCTTTCTTACTTTACTTCTTCATTTTCTAAATACTTATTACTTCTCAAAGCATACTCCTTAATACTGAAATTCTATCTTCTTTTCTTACTTTACTTCTTCACTTTTCTAAATACTTATTACTTCTCAAAGCATACTCCTTAAAACTGAAATTCTATCTTCCTTTCTTACTTTACTTCTTCACTTTTCTAAATACTTATTACTTCTCAAAGCATACTCCTTAAACTGAAATTCTATCTTCTTTTCTTATATTACTTCTTCACTTTTCTAAATACTTATTACTTCTCAAAGAATACTCTTTAAAACTGAAACTCTATCTTCTTTTCTTACTTTACTTCTTCACTTTTCTAAATACTAATACTTCTCTAAACATACTACTTAAAACTGAAATTCTATCTTCTTTTCTTACTTTACTTCTTCACTTTTCTAAATACTTATTACTTCTCTAAACATACTACTTAAAACTGAAATTCTATCTTCTTTTCTTACTTTACTTCTTCACTTTTCTAAATACTTATTACTTCTCTAAACATACTCTTTAAAACTGAAACTCTATCTTCTTTTCCTTTTTCTTCTTCACTTTTCTAAATACTTATTACTTCTCAAAGAATACTCTTTAAAACTGAAACTCTATCTTCTTTTCCTTTTTCTTCTTCACTTTTCTAAATACTTATTACTTCTCTAAACATACTACTTAAAACTGAAATTCTATCTTCTTTTATTATTTTACTTCTTCACTTTCCTAAATACTTATTACTTCTCAAAGAATACTCTTTAAAACTGAAACTCTATCTTCTTTTCTTACTTTACTTCTTCACTTTTCTAAATACTTATTACTTCTCTAAACATACTCCTTAAAACTGAAATTCTATTTTCTTTTTTTATTTTACTTCTTCACTTTCCTAAATACTTATTACTTCTCTAAACATACAACTTAAAACTGAAACTCTATCTTCTTTTCCTTTTTCTTCTTCACTTTTCTAAATACTTATTACTTCTCAAAGCATACTCCTTAAAACTGAAATTCTATCTTCTTTTCTTACTTTGATTCTTCACTTTTCTAAATACTTATTACTTCTCAAAGAATACTCTTTAAAACTGAAACTCTATCTTCTTTTCTTACTTTACTTCTTCACTTTCCTAAATACTTATTACTTCTCTAAACATACTCCTTAAAACTGAAATTCTATCTTCTTTTATTATTTTACTTCTTCACTTTCCTAAATACTTATTACTTCTCAAAGAATACTCTTTAAAACTGAAACTCTATCTTCTTTTCTTACTTTACTTCTTCACTTTTCTAAATACTTATTACTTCTCTAAACATACTCCTTAAAACTGAAATTCTATTTTCTTTTTTTATTTTACTTCTTCACTTTCCTAAATACTTATTACTTCTCTAAACATACAACTTAAAACTGAAACTCTATCTTCTTTTCCTTTTTCTTCTTCACTTTTCTAAATACTTATTACTTCTCAAAGCATACTCCTTAAAACTGAAATTCTATCTTCTTTTCTTACTTTGATTCTTCACTTTTTAAATACTTATTACTTCTCAAAGCATACTCTTTAAAACTGAAATTCTATCTTCTTTTCTTATATTACTTCTTCACTTTTCTAAATACTTATTACTTCTCTAAACATACTCACAAAACTGAAATTCTATCTTCTTTTCTTATATTACTTCTTCACTTTTCTAAATACTTATTACTTCTCAAAGCATACTCCTTAAAACTGAAACTCTATCTTCTTTTCTTACTTTACTTCTTCACTTTTCTAAATACTTATTACTTCTCTAAACATACAACTTAAAACTGAAATTCTATCTTCTTTTCTTACTTTACTTCTTCACTTTTCTAAATACTTATTACTTCTCTAAACATACTCTTTAAAACTGAAACTCTATCTTCTTTTCCTTTTTCTTCTTCACTTTTCTAAATACTTATTACTTCTCAAAGAATACTCTTTAAAACTGAAACTCTATCTTCTTTTCCTTTTTCTTCTTCACTTTTCTAAATACTTATTACTTCTCTAAACATACTACTTAAAACTGAAATTCTATCTTCTTTTCTTACTTTAATTCTTCACTTTTCTAAATACTTAAATCTTCTCAAAGAATACTCTTTAAAACTGAAACTCTATCTTCTTTTCTTACTTTACTTCTTCACTTTCCTAAATACTTATTACTTCTCTAAACATACTACTTAAAACTGAAATTCTATCTTCTTTTCTTACTTTACTTCTTCACTTTCCTAAATACTTATTACTTCTCAAAGCATACTCCTTAAAACTGAAATTCAATCTTCTTTTCTTACTTTACTTCTTCACTTTTCTAAATACTTATTACTTCTCTAAACATACTCTTTAAAACTGAAACTCTATCTTCTTTTCCTTTTTCTTCTTCACTTTTCTAAATACTTATTACTTCTAAAAGAATACTCTTTAAAACTGAAACTCTATCTTCTTTTCCTTTTTCTTCTTCACTTTTCTAAATACTTATTACTTCTCTAAACATACTACTTAAAACTGAAACTCTATCTTCTTTTCCTTCTTTACTTCTTCACTTTTCTAAATACTTATTACTTCTCAAAGAATACTCTTTAAAACTGAAACTCTATCTTCCTTTCTTACTTTACTTCTTCATTTTCTAAATACTTATTACTTCTCAAAGCATACTCCTTAATACTGAAATTCTATCTTCTTTTCTTACTTTACTTCTTCACTTTTCTAAATACTTATTACTTCTCTAAACATACTCACAAAACTAAATTCTATCTTCTTTTCTTACTTTACTTCTTCAATTTTACAAATACTTATTACTTCTCAAAGCATACTCCTTAATACTGAAATTCTATCTTCTTTTCTTACTTTGATTCTTCACTTTTCTAAATACTTATTACTTCTCTAAACATACTCACAAAACTAAATTCAATCTTCTTTTCTTACTTTACTTCTTCACTTTTCTAAATACTTATTACTTCTCTAAACATACTCACAAAACTGAAATTCTATCTTCTTTTCTTACTTTACTTCTTCACTTTCCTAAATACTTATTACTTCTCAAAGCATACTCCTTAAAACTGAAATTCTATCTTCTTTTCTTACTTTGATTCTTCACTTTCCTAAATACTTATTACTTCTCAAAGCATACTCCTTAATACTGAAATTCAATCTTCTTTTCTTACTTTACTTCTTCACTTTTCTAAATACTTATTACTTCTCTAAAAATACTCACAAAACTAAATTCTATCTTCTTTTCTAACTTTACTTCTTCAATTTTACAAAAACTTATTACTTCTCAAAGCATACTCCTTAATACTGAAATTCTATCTTCTTTTCTTACTTTACTTCTTCACTTTCCGAAATAATTATTACTTCTCAAAGCATACTCCTTAAAACTGAAATTCAATCTTCTTTTCTTACTTTACTTCTTCACTTTCCTAAATACTTATTACTTCTCAAAGCATACTCCTTAAAACTGAAATTCTATCTTCTTTTCTTACTTTACTTCTTCACTTTTCTAAATACTTATTACTTCTCTAAACATACTCACAAAACTAAATTCTATCTTCTTTTCTTACTTTACTTCTTCAATTTTACAAATACTTATTACTTCTCTAAACATACTCACAAAACTAAATTCAATCTTCTTTTCTTACTTTAATTCTTCACTTTCCGAAATACTTATTACTTCTCAAAGCAGACTCCTTAATACTGAAATTCAATCTTCTTTTCTTACTTTACTTCTTCACTTTCCTAAATACTTATTACTTCTCAAAGCATACTCCTTAATACTGAAATTCTATCTTCTTTTCTTACTTTACTTCTTCACTTTCCTAAATACTTATTACTTCTCAAAGCATACTCCTTAAAACTGAAATTCTATCTTCTTTTCTTACTTTGATTCTTCACTTTCCTAAATACTTATTACTTCTCAAAGCATACTCCTTAAAACTGAAATTCTATCTTCTTTTCTTACTTTGATTCTTCACTTTCATAAATACTTATTACTTCTCTAAACATACTACTTAAAACTGAAATTCTATCTTCTTTTCTTACTTTGATTCTTCACTTTTCTAAATACTTATTACTTCTCAAAGCATACTCCTTAAAACTGAAATTCTATCTTCTTTTCTTACTTTGATTCTTCACTTTCCTAAATACTTATTACTTCTCAAAGCATACTCTTTAAAACTGAAACTCTATCTTCCTTTCTTACTTTACTTCTTCACTTTTCTAAATACTTATTACTTCTCTAAACATACTACTTAAAACTGAAATTCTATCTTCTTTTCTTACTTTAATTCTTCACTTTTCTAAATACTTATTACTTCTCTAAACATACAACTTAAAACTGAAATTCTATCTTCTTTTCTTACTTTACTTCTTCACTTTCCTAAATACTTATTACTTCTCTAAACATACTCTTTAAAACTGAAACTCTATCTTCTTTTCCTTTTTCTTCTTCACTTTTCTAAATACTTATTACTTCTCAAAGAATACTCTTTAAAACTGAAACTCTATCTTCTTTTCCTTTTTCTTCTTCACTTTTCTAAATACTTATTACTTCTCTAAACATACTACTTAAAACTGAAATTCAATCTTCTTTTCTTACTTTACTTCTTCACTTTCCTAAATACTTATTACTTCTCAAAGCATACTCTTTAAAACTGAAACTCTATCTTCTTTTCCTTTTTCTTTTTCACTTTTCTAAATACTTATTACATCTCTAAACATACTACTTAAAACTGAAATTCTATCTTCTTTTCTTACTTTAATTCTTCACTTTTCTAAATACTTAAATCTTCTCAAAGAATACTCTTTAAAACTGAAACTCTATCTTCTTTTCTTACTTTACTTCTTCACTTTCCTAAATACTTATTACTTCTCTAAACATACTACTTAAAACTGAAACTCTATCTTCCTTTCTTACTTTACTTCTTCACTTTTCTAAATACTTATTACTTCTCAAAGCATACTCCTTAATACTGAAATTCTATCTTCTTTTCTTACTTTGATTCTTCACTTTCCTAAATACTTATTACTTCTCAAAGCATACTCCTTAATACTGAAATTCAATCTTCTTTTCTTACTTTACTTCTTCACTTTTCTAAATACTAATACTTCTCTAAACATACTACTTAAAACTGAAATTCAATCTTCTTTTCTTACTTTACTTCTTCACTTTCCTAAATACTTATTACTTCTCAAAGCATACTCCTTAATACTGAAATTCAATCTTCTTTTCTTACTTTACTTCTTCACTTTCCTAAATACTTATTACTTCTCAAAGCATACTCCTTAATACTGAAATTCAATCTTCTTTTCTTACTTTAATTCTTCACTTTTCTAAATACTTATTACTTCTCAAAGCAGACTCCTTAATACTGAAATTCAATCTTCTTTTCTTACTTTACTTCTTCACTTTTCTAAATACTTATTACTTCTCTAAACATACAACTTAAAACTGAAATTCTATCTTCTTTTCTTACTTTACTTCTTCACTTTCCTAAATACTTATTACTTCTCAAAGCATACTCCTTAATACTGAAATTCAATCTTCTTTTCTTACTTTAATTCTTCACTTTTCTAAATACTTATTACATCTCTAAACATACTACTTAAAACTGAAATTCTATCTTCTTTTCTTACTTTAATTCTTCACTTTTCTAAATACTTAAATCTTCTCAAAGAATACTCTTTAAAACTGAAACTCTATCTTCTTTTCTTACTTTACTTCTTCACTTTCCTAAATACTTATTACTTCTCTAAACATACTACTTAAAACTGAAACTCTATCTTCCTTTCTTACTTTACTTCTTCACTTTTCTAAATACTTATTACTTCTCAAAGCATACTCCTTAATACTGAAATTCTATCTTCTTTTCTTACTTTGATTCTTCACTTTCCTAAATACTTATTACTTCTCAAAGCATACTCCTTAATACTGAAATTCAATCTTCTTTTCTTACTTTACTTCTTCACTTTTCTAAATACTAATACTTCTCTAAACATACTACTTAAAACTGAAATTCAATCTTCTTTTCTTACTTTACTTCTTCACTTTCCTAAATACTTATTACTTCTCAAAGCATACTCCTTAATACTGAAATTCAATCTTCTTTTCTTACTTTACTTCTTCACTTTCCTAAATACTTATTACTTCTCAAAGCATACTCCTTAATACTGAAATTCAATCTTCTTTTCTTACTTTAATTCTTCACTTTTCTAAATACTTATTACTTCTCAAAGCAGACTCCTTAATACTGAAATTCAATCTTCTTTTCTTACTTTACTTCTTCACTTTTCTAAATACTTATTACTTCTCTAAACATACAACTTAAAACTGAAATTCTATCTTCTTTTCTTACTTTACTTCTTCACTTTTCTAAATACTTATTACTTCTCTAAACATACTCTTTAAAACTGAAACTCTATCTTCTTTTCCTTTTTCTTCTTCACTTTTCTAAATACTTATTACTTCTCAAAGAATACTCTTTAAAACTGAAACTCTATCTTCTTTTCCTTTTTCTTCTTCACTTTTCTAAATACTTATTACTTCTCTAAACATACTACTTAAAACTGAAATTCAATCTTCTTTTCTTACTTTACTTCTTCACTTTCCTAAATACTTATTACTTCTCAAAGCATACTCTTAAATACTGAAATTCAATCTTCTTTTCTTACTTTACTTCTTCACTTTTCTAAATACTTATTACTTCTCAAAGAATACTCTTTAAAACTGAAACTCTATCTTCTTTTCTTACTTTACTTCTTCACTTTTCTAAATACTTATTACTTCTCTAAACATACTACTTAAAACTGAAATTCTATCTTCTTTTCTTACTTTGATTCTTCACTTTTCTAAATACTTATTACTTCTCTAAACATACTCTTTAAAACTGAAACTCTATCTTCTTTTCTTACTTTACTTCTTCACTTTTCTAAATACTTATTACTTCTCAAAGAATACTCTTTAAAACTGAAACTCTATCTTCTTTTCTTACTTTACTTCTTCACTTTTCTAAATACTAATACTTCTCTAAACATACTACTTAAAACTGAAATTCTATCTTCTTTTCTTACTTTACTTCTTCACTTTCCTAAATACTTATTACTTCTCAAAGCATACTCCTTAAAACTGAAATTCTATCTTCTTTTCTTACTTTGATTCTTCACTTTCCTAAATACTTATTACTTCTCAAAGCATACTCCTTAATACTGAAATTCAATCTTCTTTTCTTACTTTACTTCTTCACTTTTCTAAATACTTATTACTTCTCTAAAAATACTCACAAAACTAAATTCTATCTTCTTTTCTAACTTTACTTCTTCAATTTTACAAAAACTTATTACTTCTCAAAGCATACTCCTTAATACTGAAATTCTATCTTCTTTTCTTACTTTACTTCTTCACTTTCCTAAATACTTATTACTTCTCTAAACATACTCCTTAAAACTGAAATTCTATCTTCTTTTATTATTTTACTTCTTCACTTTCCTAAATACTTATTACTTCTCAAAGAATACTCTTTAAAACTGAAACTCTATCTTCTTTTCTTACTTTACTTCTTCACTTTTCTAAATACTTATTACTTCTCTAAACATACTCCTTAAAACTGAAATTCTATTTTCTTTTTTTATTTTACTTCTTCACTTTCCTAAATACTTATTACTTCTCTAAACATACAACTTAAAACTGAAACTCTATCTTCTTTTCCTTTTTCTTCTTCACTTTTCTAAATACTTATTACTTCTCAAAGCATACTCCTTAAAACTGAAATTCTATCTTCTTTTCTTACTTTGATTCTTCACTTTTTAAATACTTATTACTTCTCAAAGCATACTCTTTAAAACTGAAATTCTATCTTCTTTTCTTATATTACTTCTTCACTTTTCTAAATACTTATTACTTCTCTAAACATACTCACAAAACTGAAATTCTATCTTCTTTTCTTATATTACTTCTTCACTTTTCTAAATACTTATTACTTCTCAAAGCATACTCCTTAAAACTGAAACTCTATCTTCTTTTCTTACTTTACTTCTTCACTTTTCTAAATACTTATTACTTCTCTAAACATACAACTTAAAACTGAAATTCTATCTTCTTTTCTTACTTTACTTCTTCACTTTTCTAAATACTTATTACTTCTCAAAGAATACTCTTTAAAACTGAAACTCTATCTTCTTTTCTTACTTTACTTCTTCACTTTTCTAAATACTAATACTTCTCTAAACATACTACTTAAAACTGAAATTCTATCTTCTTTTCTTACTTTACTTCTTCACTTTTCTAAATACTTATTACTTCTCTAAACATACTACTTAAAACTGAAATTCTATCTTCTTTTCTTACTTTACTTCTTCACTTTTCTAAATACTTATTACTTCTCAAAGCATACTCCTTAATACTGAAATTCTATCTTCTTTTCTTACTTTGATTCTTCACTTTCCTAAATACTTATTACTTCTCAAAGAATACTCTTTAAAACTGAAACTCTATCTTCCTTTCTTACTTTACTTCTTCATTTTCTAAATACTTATTACTTCTCAAAGCATACTCCTTAATACTGAAATTCTATCTTCTTTTCTTACTTTACTTCTTCACTTTTCTAAATACTTATTACTTCTCTAAACATACTACTTAAAACTGAAACTCTATCTTCTTTTCCTTCTTTACTTCTTCACTTTTCTAAATACTTATTACTTCTCAAAGAATACTCTTTAAAACTGAAACTCTATCTTCCTTTCTTACTTTACTTCTTCATTTTCTAAATACTTATTACTTCTCAAAGCATACTCCTTAATACTGAAATTCTATCTTCTTTTCTTACTTTACTTCTTCACTTTTCTAAATACTTATTACTTCTCAAAGCATACTCCTTAAAACTGAAATTCTATCTTCCTTTCTTACTTTACTTCTTCACTTTTCTAAATACTTATTACTTCTCAAAGCATACTCCTTAAACTGAAACTCTATCTTCTTTTCCTTCTTTACTTCTTCACTTTTCTAAATACTTATTACTTCTCAAAGAATACTCTTTAAAACTGAAACTCTATCTTCCTTTCTTACTTTACTTCTTCATTTTCTAAATACTTATTACTTCTCAAAGCATACTCCTTAATACTGAAATTCTATCTTCTTTTCTTACTTTACTTCTTCACTTTTCTAAATACTTATTACTTCTCAAAGCATACTCCTTAAAACTGAAATTCTATCTTCTTTTCTTACTTTACTTCTTCACTTTTCTAAATACTTATTACTTCTCAAAGAATACTCTTTAAAACTGAAATTCTATATTCTTTTCTTACTTTACTTCTTCACTTTCCTAAATACTTATTACTTCTCAAAGCATACTCCTTAAAACTGAAACTCTATCTTCTTTTCCTTCTTTACTTCTTCACTTTTCTAAATACTTATTACTTCTCAAAGAATACTCTTTAAAACTGAAACTCTATCTTCTTTTCTTACTTTGATTCTTCACTTTTCTAAATACTTATTACTTCTCAAAGCATACTCCTTAAAACTGAAATTCTATCTTCTTTTCTTACTTTACTTCTTCACTTTTCTAAATACTTATTACTTCTCAAAGCATACTCCTTAATACTGAAATTCTATCTTCTTTTCTTACTTTACTTCTTCACTTTTCTAAATACTTATTACTTCTCTAAACATACTACTTAAAACTGAAATTCTATCTTCCTTTCTTACTTTAATTCTTCACTTTCCTAAATACTTATTACTTCTCAAAGCATACTCCTTAATACTGAAATTCTATCTTCTTTTCTTACTTTGATTCTTCACTTTTCTAAATACTTATTACTTCTCAAAGCATACTCCTTAAAACTGAAATTCTATCTTCTTTTCTTACTTTGATTCTTCACTTTCCTAAATACTTATTACTTCTCAAAGCATACTCCTTAATACTGAAATTCAATCTTCTTTTCTTACTTTACTTCTTCACTTTTCTAAATACTTATTACTTCTCTAAAAATACTCACAAAACTGAAACTCTATCTTCTTTTCTAACTTTACTTCTTCAATTTTACAAATACTTATTACTTCTCAAAGCATACTCCTTAATACTGAAATTCTATCTTCTTTTCTTACTTTACTTCTTCACTTTTCTAAATACTTATTACTTCTCAAAGCATACTCCTTAAAACTGAAATTCTATCTTCTTTTCTTACTTTGATTCTTCACTTTCCTAAATACTTATTACTTCTCAAAGCATACTCCTTAATACTGAAATTCAATCTTCTTTTCTTACTTTACTTCTTCACTTTTCTAAATACTTATTACTTCTCTAAACATACTCACAAAACTAAATTCTATCTTCTTTTCTTACTTTACTTCTTCAATTTTACAAATACTTATTACTTCTCAAAGCATACTCCTTAATACTGAAATTCTATCTTCTTTTCTTACTTTAATTCTTCACTTTCCGAAATACTTATTACTTCTCAAAGCAGACTCCTTAATACTGAAATTCAATCTTCTTTTCTTACTTTACTTCTTCACTTTCCTAAATACTTATTACTTCTCAAAGCATACTCCTTAATACTGAAATTCTATCTTCTTTTCTTACTTTGATTCTTCACTTTCCTAAATACTTATTACTTCTCAAAGCATACTCCTTAAAACTGAAATTCTATCTTCTTTTCTTACTTTGATTCTTCACTTTTCTAAATACTAATACTTCTCTAAACATACTACTTAAAACTGAAATTCTATCTTCTTTTCTTACTTTACTTCTTCACTTTTCTAAATACTTATTACTTCTCTAAACATACTACTTAAAACTGAAATTCTATCTTCTTTTCTTACTTTAATTCTTCACTTTCCTAAATACTTATTACTTCTCAAAGCATACTCCTTAATACTGAAATTCTATCTTCTTTTCTTACTTTGATTCTTCACTTTTCTAAATACTTATTACTTCTCAAAGCATACTCCTTAAAACTGAAATTCTATCTTCTTTTCTTACTTTGATTCTTCACTTTCCTAAATACTTATTACTTCTCAAAGCATACTCCTTAATACTGAAATTCAATCTTCTTTTCTTACTTTACTTCTTCACTTTTCTAAATACTTATTACTTCTCTAAAAATACTCACAAAACTGAAACTCTATCTTCTTTTCTAACTTTACTTCTTCAATTTTACAAATACTTATTACTTCTCAAAGCATACTCCTTAATACTGAAATTCTATCTTCTTTTCTTACTTTACTTCTTCACTTTCCTAAATACTTATTACTTCTCAAAGCATACTCCTTAAAACTGAAATTCTATCTTCTTTTCTTACTTTGATTCTTCACTTTCCTAAATGCTTATTACTTCTCAAAGAATACTCCTTAAAACTGAAATTCAATCTTCTTTTCTTACTTTACTTCTTCACTTTTCTAAATACTTATTACTTCTCAAAGCATACTCCTTAAAACTGAAATTCTATCTTCTTTTCTTACTTTGATTCTTCACTTTCCTAAATGCTTATTACTTCTCAAAGAATACTCCTTAAAACTGAAATTCAATCTTCTTTTCTTACTTTACTTCTTCACTTTTCTAAATACTTATTACTTCTCTAAACATACTCACAAAACTAAATTCTATCTTCTTTTCTTACTTTACTTCTTCACTTTCCTAAATGCTTATTACTTCTCAAAGAATACTCCTTAAAACTGAAATTCAATCTTCTTTTCTTACTTTACTTCTTCACTTTTCTAAATACTTATTACTTCTCTAAACATACTCACAAAACTAAATTCTATCTTCTTTTCTTACTTTACTTCTTCACTTTTCTAAATACTTATTACTTCTCAAAGAATACTCTTTAAAACTGAAACTCTATCTTCTTTTCCTTTTTCTTCTTCACTTTTCTAAATACTTATTACTTCTCAAAGCATACTCCTTAAAACTGAAATTCTATCTTCTTTTCTTACTTTACTTCTTCACTTTTCTAAATACTTATTACTTCTCAAAGCATACTCCTTAAACTGAAATTCTATCTTCTTTTCTTATATTACTTCTTCACTTTTCTAAATACTTATTACTTCTCTAAACATACTACTTGAAACTGAAATTCTATCTTCTTTTCTTACCTTACTTCTTCACTTTTCTAAATACTAATACTTCTCTAAACATACTACTTAAAACTGAAATTCTATCTTCTTTTCTTACTTTACTTCTTCACTTTTCTAAATACTTATTACTTCTCTAAACATACTCTTTAAAACTGAAACTCTATCTTCTTTTCCTTTTTCTTCTTCACTTTTCTAAATACTTATTACTTCTCAAAGCATACTCCTTAAAACTGAAATTCTATCTTCTTTTCTTACTTTGATTCTTCACTTTTCTAAATACTAATACTTCTCTAAACATACTACTTAAAACTGAAATTCTATCTTCTTTTCTTACTTTACTTCTTCACTTTTCTAAATACTTATTACTTCTCTAAACATACTACTTAAAACTGAAATTCTATCTTCTTTTCTTACTTTAATTCTTCACTTTCCTAAATACTTATTACTTCTCAAAGCATACTCCTTAATACTGAAATTCTATCTTCTTTTCTTACTTTGATTCTTCACTTTTCTAAATACTTATTACTTCTCAAAGCATACTCCTTAAAACTGAAATTCTATCTTCTTTTCTTACTTTGATTCTTCACTTTCCTAAATACTTATTACTTCTCAAAGCATACTCCTTAATACTGAAATTCAATCTTCTTTTCTTACTTTACTTCTTCACTTTTCTAAATACTTATTACTTCTCTAAACATACTACTTAAAACTGAAATTCTATCTTCTTTTCTTACTTTACTTCTTCACTTTTCTAAATACTAATTACTTCTCTAAACATACTCTTTAAAACTGAAACTCTATCTTCTTTTCTTACTTTGATTCTTCACTTTTCTAAATACTTATTACTTCTCAAAGCATACTCCTTAAAACTGAAATTCTATCTTCTTTTCTTACTTTACTTCTTCACTTTTCTAAATACTTATTACTTCTCAAAGCATACTCCTTAATACTGAAATTCTATCTTCTTTTCTTACTTTACTTCTTCACTTTCCTAAATACTTATTACTTCTCTAAACATACTACTTAAAACTGAAATTCTATCTTCTTTTCTTACTTTAATTCTTCACTTTCCTAAATACTTATTACTTCTCAAAGCATACTCCTTAATACTGAAATTCTATCTTCTTTTCTTACTTTGATTCTTCACTTTTCTAAATACTTATTACTTCTCAAAGCATACTCCTTAAAACTGAAATTCTATCTTCTTTTCTTACTTTGATTCTTCACTTTCCTAAATACTTATTACTTCTCAAAGCATACTCCTTAATACTGAAATTCAATCTTCTTTTCTTACTTTACTTCTTCACTTTTCTAAATACTTATTACTTCTCTAAAAATACTCACAAAACTGAAACTCTATCTTCTTTTCTAACTTTACTTCTTCAATTTTACAAATACTTATTACTTCTCAAAGCATACTCCTTAAAACTGAAACTCTATCTTCTTTTCTTACTTTACTTCTTCACTTTCCTAAATACTTATTACTTCTCAAAGCATACTCCTTAAAACTGAAATTCTATCTTCTTTTCTTACTTTGATTCTTCACTTTCCTAAATGCTTATTACTTCTCAAAGAATACTCCTTAAAACTGAAATTCAATCTTCTTTTCTTACTTTACTTCTTCACTTTTCTAAATACTTATTACTTCTCTAAACATACTCACAAAACTAAATTCTATCTTCTTTTCTTACTTTACTTCTTCAATTTTACAAATACTTATTACTTCTCAAAGCATACTCCTTAATACTGAAATTCTATCTTCTTTTCTTACTTTAATTCTTCACTTTCCGAAATACTTATTACTTCTCAAAGCAGACTCCTTAATACTGAAATTCAATCTTCTTTTCTTACTTTACTTCTTCACTTTCCTAAATACTTATTACTTCTCAAAGCATACTCCTTAATACTGAAATTCTATCTTCTTTTCTTACTTTGATTCTTCACTTTCCTAAATACTTATTACTTCTCAAAGCATACTCCTTAAAACTGAAATTCTATCTTCTTTTCTTACTTTGATTCTTCACTTTCCTAAATACTTATTACTTCTCTAAACATACTACTTAAAACTGAAATTCTATCTTCTTTTCTTACTTTGATTCTTCACTTTTCTAAATACTTATTACTTCTCTAAACATACTCTTTAAAACTGAAACTCTATCTTCTTTTCTTACTTTGATTCTTCACTTTTCTAAATACTTATTACTTCTCAAAGAATACTCCTTAAAACTGAAATTCTATCTTCCTTTCTTACTTTACTTCTTCACTTTTCTAAATACTTATTACTTCTCTAAACATACTACTTAAAACTGAAATTCAATCTTCTTTTCTTACTTTACTTCTTCACTTTTATAAATACTTATTACTTCTCTAAACATACAACTTAAAACTGAAACTCTATCTTCTTTTCTTACTTTATTTCTTCACTTTCCTAAATACTAATTACTTCTCTAAACATACTACTTAAAACTGAAATTCTATCTTCTTTTCTTACTTTACTTCTTCACTTTCCTAAATACTTATTACTTCTCAAAGCATACTCCTTAAAACTGAAACTCTATCTTCTTTTCTTACTTTACTTCTTCACTTTTCTAAATACTTATTACTTCTCAAAGCATACTCCTTAATACTGAAATTCTATCTTCTTTTCTTACTTTACTTCTTCACTTTTATAAATACTTATTACTTCTCTAAACATACTACTTAAAACTGAAATTCTATCTTCTTTTCTTACTTTAATTCATCACTTTTCTAAATACTTAAATCTTCTCAAAGAATACTCTTTAAAACTGAAACTCTATCTTCCTTTCTTACTTTACTTCTTCACTTTTCTAAATACTTATTACTTCTCTAAACATACTCACAAAACTAAATTCTATCTTCTTTTCTTATATTACTTCTTCACTTTTATAAATACTTATTACTTCTCTAAACATACAACTTAAAACTGAAACTCTATCTTCTTTTCTTACTTTATTTCTTCACTTTCCTAAATACTAATTACTTCTCAAAGCATACTCCTTAATACTGAAATTCAATCTTCTTTTCTTACTTTACTTCTTCACTTTTATAAATACTTATTACTTCTCTAAACATACAACTTAAAACTGAAACTCTATCTTCTTTTCTTACTTTATTTCTTCACTTTCCTAAATACTAATTACTTCTCTAAACATACTACTTAAAACTGAAATTCTATCTTCTTTTCTTACTTTACTTCTTCACTTTCCTAAATACTTATTACTTCTCAAAGCATACTCCTTAAAACTGAAACTCTATCTTCTTTTCTTACTTTACTTCTTCACTTTTCTAAATACTTATTACTTCTCTAAACATACTCTTTAAAACTGAAACTCTATCTTCTTTTCTTACTTTGATTCTTCACTTTTCTAAATACTAATTACTTCTCAAAGAATACTCTTTAAAACTGAAACTCTATCTTCCTTTCTTACTTTACTTCTTCACTTTTCTAAATACTTATTACTTCTCAAAGCATATTCCTTAAAACTGAAATTCTATCTTCTTTTCTTACTTTACTTCTTCACTTTTCTAAATACTTATTACTTCTCAAAGAATACTCTTTAAAACTGAAATTCTATCTTCTTTTCCTTTTTCTTCTTCACTTTTCTAAATACTTATTACTTCTCAAAGCATACTCCTTAAAACTGAAATTCTATCTTCTTTTCTTACTTTACTTCTTCACTTTTCTAAATACTTATTACTTCTCAAAGCATACTCCTTAAACTGAAATTCTATCTTCTTTTCTTATATTACTTCTTCACTTTTCTAAATACTTATTACTTCTCTAAACATACTACTTGAAACTGAAATTCTATCTTCTTTTCTTACCTTACTTCTTCACTTTTCTAAATACTAATACTTCTCTAAACATACTACTTAAAACTGAAATTCTATCTTCTTTTCTTACTTTACTTCTTCACTTTTCTAAATACTTATTACTTCTCTAAACATACTCTTTAAAACTGAAACTCTATCTTCTTTTCCTTTTTCTTCTTCACTTTTCTAAATACTTATTACTTCTCAAAGCATACTCCTTAAAACTGAAATTCTATCTTCTTTTCTTACTTTGATTCTTCACTTTTCTAAATACTAATACTTCTCTAAACATACTACTTAAAACTGAAATTCTATCTTCTTTTCTTACTTTACTTCTTCACTTTTCTAAATACTTATTACTTCTCAAAGCATACTCCTTAAAACTGAAATTCTATCTTCTTTTCTTACTTTGATTCTTCACTTTCCTAAATACTTATTACTTCTCAAAGCATACTCCTTAATACTGAAATTCAATCTTCTTTTCTTACTTTACTTCTTCACTTTTCTAAATACTTATTACTTCTCTAAAAATACTCACAAAACTGAAACTCTATCTTCTTTTCTAACTTTACTTCTTCAATTTTACAAATACTTATTACTTCTCTAAACATACTCTTTAAAACTGAAACTCTATCTTCTTTTCCTTTTTCTTCTTCACTTTTCTAAATACTTATTACTTCTCAAAGAATACTCTTTAAAACTGAAATTCAATCTTCTTTTCTTACTTTACTTCTTCACTTTTCTAAATACTTATTACTTCTCAAAGCATACTCCTTAAAACTGAAACTCTATCTTCTTTTCTTACTTTGATTCTTCACTTTTCTAAATACTAATTACTTCTCAAAGAATACTCTTTAAAACTGAAACTCTATCTTCCTTTCTTACTTTACTTCTTCACTTTTCTAAATACTTATTACTTCTCAAAGCATACTCCTTAAAACTGAAATTCTATCTTCTTTTCTTACTTTACTTCTTCACTTTTCTAAATACTTATTACTTCTCAAAGAATACTCTTTAAAACTGAAACTCTATCTTCTTTTCCTTTTTCTTCTTCACTTTTCTAAATACTTATTACTTCTCAAAGCATACTCCTTAAAACTGAAATTCTATCTTCTTTTCTTACTTTACTTCTTCACTTTTCTAAATACTTATTACTTCTCAAAGCATACTCCTTAAACTGAAATTCTATCTTCTTTTCTTATATTACTTCTTCACTTTTCTAAATACTTATTACTTCTCTAAACATACTACTTGAAACTGAAATTCTATCTTCTTTTCTTACCTTACTTCTTCACTTTTCTAAATACTAATACTTCTCTAAACATACTACTTAAAACTGAAATTCTATCTTCTTTTCTTACTTTACTTCTTCACTTTTCTAAATACTTATTACTTCTCTAAACATACTCTTTAAAACTGAAACTCTATCTTCTTTTCCTTTTTCTTCTTCACTTTTCTAAATACTTATTACTTCTCAAAGCATACTCCTTAAAACTGAAATTCTATCTTCTTTTCTTACTTTGATTCTTCACTTTTCTAAATACTAATACTTCTCTAAACATACTACTTAAAACTGAAATTCTATCTTCTTTTCTTACTTTACTTCTTCACTTTTCTAAATACTTATTACTTCTCTAAACATACTACTTAAAACTGAAATTCTATCTTCTTTTCTTACTTTAATTCTTCACTTTCCTAAATACTTATTACTTCTCAAAGCATACTCCTTAATACTGAAATTCTATCTTCTTTTCTTACTTTGATTCTTCACTTTTCTAAATACTTATTACTTCTCAAAGCATACTCCTTAAAACTGAAATTCTATCTTCTTTTCTTACTTTGATTCTTCACTTTCCTAAATACTTATTACTTCTCAAAGCATACTCCTTAATACTGAAATTCAATCTTCTTTTCTTACTTTACTTCTTCACTTTTCTAAATACTTATTACTTCTCTAAAAATACTCACAAAACTGAAACTCTATCTTCTTTTCTAACTTTACTTCTTCAATTTTACAAATACTTATTACTTCTCTAAACATACTCTTTAAAACTGAAACTCTATCTTCTTTTCCTTTTTCTTCTTCACTTTTCTAAATACTTATTACTTCTCAAAGAATACTCTTTAAAACTGAAATTCAATCTTCTTTTCTTACTTTACTTCTTCACTTTTCTAAATACTTATTACTTCTCTAAACATACAACTTAAAACTGAAACTCTATCTTCTTTTCTTACTTTGATTCTTCACTTTTCTAAATACTAATTACTTCTCAAAGAATACTCTTTAAAACTGAAACTCTATCTTCCTTTCTTACTTTACTTCTTCACTTTTCTAAATACTTATTACTTCTCAAAGCATACTCCTTAAAACTGAAATTCTATCTTCTTTTCTTACTTTACTTCTTCACTTTTCTAAATACTTATTACTTCTCAAAGAATACTCTTTAAAACTGAAACTCTATCTTCTTTTCCTTTTTCTTCTTCACTTTTCTAAATACTTATTACTTCTCAAAGCATACTCCTTAAAACTGAAATTCTATCTTCTTTTCTTACTTTACTTCTTCACTTTTCTAAATACTTATTACTTCTCAAAGCATACTCCTTAAACTGAAATTCTATCTTCTTTTCTTATATTACTTCTTCACTTTTCTAAATACTTATTACTTCTCTAAACATACTACTTGAAACTGAAATTCTATCTTCTTTTCTTACCTTACTTCTTCACTTTTCTAAATACTAATACTTCTCTAAACATACTACTTAAAACTGAAATTCTATCTTCTTTTCTTACTTTACTTCTTCACTTTTCTAAATACTTATTACTTCTCTAAACATACTCTTTAAAACTGAAACTCTATCTTCTTTTCCTTTTTCTTCTTCACTTTTCTAAATACTTATTACTTCTCAAAGCATACTCCTTAAAACTGAAATTCTATCTTCTTTTCTTACTTTGATTCTTCACTTTTCTAAATACTAATACTTCTCTAAACATACTACTTAAAACTGAAATTCTATCTTCTTTTCTTACTTTACTTCTTCACTTTTCTAAATACTTATTACTTCTCTAAACATACTACTTAAAACTGAAATTCTATCTTCTTTTCTTACTTTAATTCTTCACTTTCCTAAATACTTATTACTTCTCAAAGCATACTCCTTAATACTGAAATTCTATCTTCTTTTCTTACTTTGATTCTTCACTTTTCTAAATACTTATTACTTCTCAAAGCATACTCCTTAAAACTGAAATTCTATCTTCTTTTCTTACTTTGATTCTTCACTTTCCTAAATACTTATTACTTCTCAAAGCATACTCCTTAATACTGAAATTCAATCTTCTTTTCTTACTTTACTTCTTCACTTTTCTAAATACTTATTACTTCTCTAAAAATACTCACAAAACTGAAACTCTATCTTCTTTTCTAACTTTACTTCTTCAATTTTACAAATACTTATTACTTCTCTAAACATACTCTTTAAAACTGAAACTCTATCTTCTTTTCCTTTTTCTTCTTCACTTTTCTAAATACTTATTACTTCTCAAAGAATACTCTTTAAAACTGAAATTCAATCTTCTTTTCTTACTTTACTTCTTCACTTTTCTAAATACTTATTACTTCTCTAAACATACAACTTAAAACTGAAACTCTATCTTCTTTTCTTACTTTGATTCTTCACTTTTCTAAATACTAATTACTTCTCAAAGAATACTCTTTAAAACTGAAACTCTATCTTCCTTTCTTACTTTACTTCTTCACTTTTCTAAATACTTATTACTTCTCAAAGCATACTCCTTAAAACTGAAATTCTATCTTCTTTTCTTACTTTACTTCTTCACTTTTCTAAATACTTATTACTTCTCAAAGAATACTCTTTAAAACTGAAACTCTATCTTCTTTTCTTACTTTACTTCTTCACTTTTCTAAATACTTATTACTTCTCAAAGCATACTCCTTAAAACTGAAATTCTATCTTCTTTTCTTACTTTACTTCTTCACTTTTCTAAATACTTATTACTTCTCAAAGCATACTCCTTAAAACTGAAACTCTATCTTCCTTTCTTACTTTACTTCTTCATTTTCTAAATACTTATTACTTCTCAAAGCATACTCCTTAAACTGAAATTCTATCTTCTTTTCTTATATTACTTCTTCACTTTTCTAAATACTTATTACTTCTCTAAACATACTACTTGAAACTGAAATTCTATCTTCTTTTCTTACCTTACTTCTTCACTTTTCTAAATACTAATACTTCTCTAAACATACTACTTAATACTGAAATTCTATCTTCTTTTCTTACTTTACTTCTTCACTTTTCTAAATACTTATTACTTCTCAAAGCATACTCCTTAAAACTGAAATTCTATCTTCTTTTCTTACTTTGATTCTTCACTTTCCTAAATACTTATTACTTCTCAAAGCATACTCCTTAATACTGAAATTCAATCTTCTTTTCTTACTTTACTTCTTCACTTTTCTAAATACTTATTACTTCTCTAAAAATACTCACAAAACTAAATTCTATCTTCTTTTCTAACTTTACTTCTTCAATTTTACAAATACTTATTACTTCTCAAAGCATACTCCTTAATACTGAAATTCTATCTTCTTTTCTTACTTTACTTCTTCACTTTCCTAAATACTTATTACTTCTCAAAGCATACTCCTTAAAACTG
This sequence comes from Loxodes magnus, assembly GCA_946699065.1. Classification (NCBI taxonomy): domain Eukaryota; phylum Ciliophora; class Karyorelictea; order Loxodida; family Loxodidae; genus Loxodes; species Loxodes magnus. The sequence continues at coordinate 151,951 of CAMPDV010000356.1, read as the reverse complement.
AAATTCTATCTTCTTTTCTTACTTTGATTCTTCACTTTCCTAAATACTTATTACTTCTCTAAACATACTCTTTAAAACTGAAACTCTATCTTCTTTTCCTTTTTCTTCTTCACTTTTCTAAATACTTATTACTTCTCAAAGAATACTCTTTAAAACTGAAATTCTATCTTCTTTTCTTACTTTACTTCTTCACTTTTCTAAATACTAATACTTCTCAAAGAATACTCCTTAAAACTGAAATTCTATCTTCCTTTCTTACTTTACTTCTTCACTTTTCTAAATACTAATTACTTCTCTAAACATACTCTTTAAAACTGAAACTCTATCTTCTTTTCTTACTTTGATTCTTCACTTTTCTAAATACTTATTACTTCTCAAAGCATACTCCTTAAAACTGAAATTCTATCTTCTTTTCTTACTTTACTTCTTCACTTTTCTAAATACTTATTACTTCTCTAAACATACTACTTAAAACTGAAATTCTATCTTCTTTTCTTACTTTGATTCTTCACTTTTCTAAATACTTATTACTTCTCTAAACATACTCTTTAAAACTGAAACTCTATCTTCTTTTCTTACTTTGATTCTTCACTTTTCTAAATACTAATTACTTCTCAAAGAATACTCTTTAAAACTGAAACTCTATCTTCCTTTCTTACTTTACTTCTTCACTTTTCTAAATACTTATTACTTCTCTAAACATACTACTTAAAACTGAAATTCTATCTTCTTTTCTTACTTTACTTCTTCACTTTTCTAAATACTTATTACTTCTCAAAGCATACTCCTTAATACTGAAATTCTATCTTCTTTTCTTACTTTACTTCTTCACTTTTCTAAATACTTATTACTTCTCAAAGCATACTCCTTAATACTGAAATTCTATCTTCTTTTCTTACTTTACTTCTTCACTTTTCTAAATACTTATTACTTCTCAAAGCATACTCCTTAAAACTGAAATTCTATCTTCTTTTCTTACTTTACTTCTTCACTTTTCTAAATACTTATTACTTCTCTAAACATACTACTTAAAACTGAAACTCTATCTTCTTTTCTTACTTTACTTCTTCACTTTCCTAAATACTTATTACTTCTCAAAGCATACTCTTTAAAACTGAAACTCTATCTTCTTTTCTTACTTTGATTCTTCACTTTTCTAAATACTAATTACTTCTCAAAGAATACTCTTTAAAACTGAAACTCTATCTTCCTTTCTTACTTTACTTCTTCACTTTTCTAAATACTTATTACTTCTCTAAACATACTACTTAAAACTGAAATTCTATCTTCTTTTCTTACTTTGATTCTTCACTTTCCTAAATACTTATTACTTCTCAAAGCATACTCCTTAATACTGAAATTCTATCTTCTTTTCTTACTTTACTTCTTCACTTTTCTAAATACTTATTACTTCTCAAAGCATACTCCTTAATACTGAAATTCTATCTTCTTTTCTTACTTTACTTCTTCACTTTTCTAAATACTTATTACTTCTCTAAACATACAACTTAAAACTGAAATTCTATCTTCTTTTCTTACTTTACTTCTTCACTTTTCTAAATACTTATTACTTCTCTAAACATACTCTTTAAAACTGAAACTCTATCTTCTTTTCCTTTTTCTTCTTCACTTTTCTAAATACTTATTACTTCTCAAAGCATACTCTTTAAAACTGAAACTCTATCTTCTTTTCCTTTTTCTTCTTCACTTTTCTAAATACTTATTACTTCTCTAAACATACAACTTAAAACTGAAATTCTATCTTCTTTTCTTACTTTAATTCTTCACTTTTCTAAATACTTAAATCTTCTCAAAGAATACTCTTTAAAACTGAAACTCTATCTTCTTTTCTTACTTTACTTCTTCACTTTTCTAAATACTTATTACTTCTCTAAACATACTACTTAAAACTGAAATTCTATCTTCTTTTCTTACTTTACTTCTTCACTTTTCTAAATACTTATTACTTCTCTAAACATACTCTTTAAAACTGAAACTCTATCTTCTTTTCCTTTTTCTTCTTCACTTTTCTAAATACTTATTACTTCTCAAAGAATACTCCTTAAAACTGAAATTCTATCTTCTTTTCTTACTTTACTTCTTCACTTTTCTAAATACTAATACTTCTCTAAACATACTACTTAAAACTGAAATTCTATCTTCTTTTCTTACCTTACTTCTTCACTTTTCTAAATACTAATTACTTCTCTAAACATACTCTTTAAAACTGAAACTCTATCTTCTTTTCTTACTTTGATTCTTCACTTTTCTAAATACTAATTACTTCTCAAAGAATACTCTTTAAAACTGAAACTCTATCTTCCTTTCTTACTTTACTTCTTCACTTTTCTAAATACTAATTACTTCTCAAAGAATACTCTTTAAAACTGAAATTCTATCTTCTTTTCTTACTTTACTTCTTCACTTTTCTAAATACTTATTACTTCTCAAAGAATACTCTTTAAAACTGAAACTCTATCTTCTTTTCTTACTTTACTTCTTCACTTTTCTAAATACTTATTACTTCTCAAAGCATACTCCTTAAAACTGAAATTCTATCTTCTTTTCTTACTTTACTTCTTCACTTTTCTAAATACTTTTTACTTCTCAAAGCATACTCCTTAAAACTGAAATTCTATCTTCCTTTCTTACTTTACTTCTTCACTTTTCTAAATACTTATTACTTCTCAAAGCATACTCCTTAAACTGAAATTCTATCTTCTTTTCTTATATTACTTCTTCACTTTCCTAAATACTTATTACTTCTCTAAACATACTACTTGAAACTGAAATTCTATCTTCTTTTCTTACCTTACTTCTTCACTTTTCTAAATACTAATACTTCTCTAAACATACTACTTAAAACTGAAATTCTATCTTCTTTTCTTACCTTACTTCTTCACTTTTCTAAATACTTATTACTTCTCAAAGCATACTCCTTAAAACTGAAATTCTATCTTCTTTTCTTACTTTGATTCTTCACTTTCCTAAATACTTATTACTTCTCAAAGCATACTCCTTAATACTGAAATTCAATCTTCTTTTCTTACTTTACTTCTTCACTTTCCTAAATACTTATTACTTCTCAAAGCATACTCCTTAAAACTGAAATTCTATCTTCTTTTCTTACTTTGATTCTTCACTTTTCTAAATACTTATTACTTCTCAAAGCATACTCCTTAAAACTGAAATTCTATCTTCTTTTCTTACTTTGATTCTTCACTTTCCTAAATACTTATTACTTCTCAAAGCATACTCCTTAATACTGAAATTCAATCTTCTTTTCTTACTTTACTTCTTCACTTTTCTAAATACTTATTACTTCTCTAAACATACTCACAAAACTAAATTCTATCTTCTTTTCTAACTTTACTTCTTCAATTTTACAAATACTTATTACTTCTCAAAGCATACTCCTTAATACTGAAATTCTATCTTCTTTTCTTACTTTACTTCTTCACTTTCCTAAATACTTATTACTTCTCAAAGCATACTCCTTAAAACTGAAATTCTATCTTCTTTTCTTACTTTGATTCTTCACTTTCCTAAATACTTATTACTTCTCAAAGCATACTCCTTAAAACTGAAATTCAATCTTCTTTTCTTACTTTACTTCTTCACTTTTCTAAATACTTATTACTTCTCTAAACATACAACTTAATACTGAAATTCTATCTTCTTTTCTTACTTTACTTCTTCAATTTTACAAATACTTAAATCTTCTCAAAGAATACTCTTTAAAACTGAAACTCTATCTTCTTTTCTTACTTTACTTCTTCACTTTTCTAAATACTTATTACTTCTCTAAACATACTACTTAAAACTGAAATTCTATCTTCTTTTCTTACTTTACTTCTTCACTTTTCTAAATACTTATTACTTCTCAAAGCATACTCCTTAAAACTGAAATTCTATCTTCTTTTCTTACCTTACTTCTTCACTTTCCTAAATACTTATTACTTCTAAAGCATACTCCTTAAACTGAAACTCTATCTTCTTTTCTTACTTTACTTCTTCACTTTTCTAAATAGTTATTACTTCTCTAAACATACTACTTAAAACTGAAATTCTATCTTCTTTTCTTACTTTGATTCTTCACTTTCCTAAATACTTATTACTTCTCAAAGCATACTCCTTAATACTGAAATTCTATCTTCTTTCTTACTTTGATTCTTCACTTTCCTAAATACTTATTACTTCTCAAAGCATACTCCTTAAAACTGAAATTCTATCTTCTTTTCTTACTTTGATTCTTCACTTTCCTAAATACTTATTACTTCTCAAAGCATACTCCTTAATACTGAAATTCTATCTTCTTTTCTTACTTTACTTCTTCACTTTTCTAAATACTAATACTTCTCTAAAAATACTACTTAAAACTGAAATTCTATCTTCTTTTCTTACCTTACTTCTTCACTTTTCTAAATACTAATTACTTCTCTAAACATACTCTTTAAAACTGAAACTCTATCTTCTTTTCTTACTTTGATTCTTCACTTTTCTAAATACTAATTACTTCTCAAAGAATACTCTTTAAAACTGAAACTCTATCTTCCTTTCTTACTTTACTTCTTCACTTTTCTAAATACTAATTACTTCTCAAAGAATACTCTTTAAAACTGAAATTCTATCTTCTTTTCTTACTTTACTTCTTCACTTTTCTAAATACTTATTACTTCTCAAAGAATACTCTTTAAAACTGAAACTCTATCTTCTTTTCTAACTTTACTTCTTCAATTTTACAAATACTTATTACTTCTCAAAGCATACTCCTTAATACTGAAATTCTATCTTCTTTTCTTACTTTACTTCTTCACTTTCCTAAATACTTATTACTTCTCTAAACATACTCCTTAATACTGAAATTCTATCTTCTTTTCTTACTTTGATTCTTCACTTTCCTAAATACTTATTACTTCTCTAAACATACTCTTTAAAACTGAAACTCTATCTTCTTTTCCTTTTTCTTCTTCACTTTTCTAAATACTTATTACTTCTCAAAGAATACTCTTTAAAACTGAAATTCTATCTTCTTTTCTTACTTTACTTCTTCACTTTTCTAAATACTAATACTTCTCTAAACATACTCTTTAAAACTGAAACTCTATCTTCTTTTCTTACTTTGATTCTTCACTTTTCTAAATACTAATTACTTCTCAAAGAATACTCTTTAAAACTGAAACTCTATCTTCCTTTCTTACTTTACTTCTTCACTTTTCTAAATACTTATTACTTCTCAAAGCATACTCCTTAAAACTGAAACTCTATCTTCTTTTCTTACTTTACTTCTTCACTTTTCTAAATACTTATTACTTCTCAAAGAATACTCTTTAAAACTGAAACTCTATCTTCTTTTCTTACTTTACTTCTTCACTTTTCTAAATACTTATTACTTCTCAAAGCATACTCCTTAAAACTGAAATTCTATCTTCTTTTCTTACTTTACTTCTTCACTTTTCTAAATACTTATTACTTCTCAAAGCATACTCCTTAAAACTGAAATTCTATCTTCTTTTCTTACTTTACTTCTTCACTTTTCTAAATACTTATTACTTCTCAAAGCATACTCCTTAAACAGAAATTCTATCTTCTTTTCTTACTTTACTTCTTCACTTTCCTAAATACTTATTACTTCTCAAAGCATACTCCTTAATACTGAAATTCTATCTTCTTTTCTTACTTTACTTCTTCACTTTTCTAAATACTTATTACTTCTCTAAACATACAACTTAAAACTGAAATTCTATCTTCTTTTCTTATATTACTTCTTCACTTTTATAAATACTTATTACTTCTCAAAGCATACTCCTTAAAACTGAAATTCTATCTTCTTTTCTTACTTTGATTCTTCACTTTCCTAAATACTTATTACTTCTCAAAGCATACTCCTTAATACTGAAATTCAATCTTCTTTTCTTACTTTACTTCTTCACTTTTCTAAATACTTATTACTTCTCTAAAAATACTCACAAAACTAAATTCTATCTTCTTTTCTAACTTTACTTCTTCAATTTTACAAATACTTATTACTTCTCAAAGCATACTCCTTAATACTGAAATTCTATCTTCTTTTCTTACTTTACTTCTTCACTTTCCTAAATACTTATTACTTCTCAAAGCATACTCCTTAAAACTGAAATTCTATCTTCTTTTCTTACTTTGATTCTTCACTTTCCTAAATACTTATTACTTCTCTAAACATACTCTTTAAAACTGAAACTCTATCTTCTTTTCCTTTTTCTTCTTCACTTTTCTAAATACTTATTACTTCTCAAAGAATACTCTTTAAAACTGAAATTCTATCTTCTTTTCTTACTTTACTTCTTCACTTTTCTAAATACTAATACTTCTCTAAACATACTACTTAAAACTGAAATTCTATCTTCTTTTCTTACTTTACTTCTTCACTTTTCTAAATACTAATTACTTCTCTAAACATACTCTTTAAAACTGAAACTCTATCTTCTTTTCTTACTTTGATTCTTCACTTTTCTAAATACTTATTACTTCTCAAAGCATACTCCTTAAAACTGAAATTCTATCTTCTTTTCTTACTTTACTTCTTCACTTTTCTAAATACTTATTACTTCTCTAAACATACTACTTAAAACTGAAATTCTATCTTCTTTTCTTACCTTACTTCTTCACTTTTCTAAATACTAATTACTTCTCTAAACATACTCTTTAAAACTGAAACTCTATCTTCTTTTCTTACTTTGATTCTTCACTTTTCTAAATACTAATTACTTCTCAAAGAATACTCTTTAAAACTGAAACTCTATCTTCCTTTCTTACTTTACTTCTTCACTTTTCTAAATACTTATTACTTCTCAAAGCATACTCCTTAAAACTGAAATTCTATCTTCTTTTCTTACTTTACTTCTTCACTTTTCTAAATACTTATTACTTCAAGAAGCATACTCAATAAAACCGAAATTCTATCTTCTTTTCTTACTTTACTTCTTCACTTTTCTAAATACTTATTACTTCTCAAAGCATACTCCTTAAAACTGAAATTCTATCTTCTTTTCTTACTTTACTTCTTCACTTTTCTAAATACTTATTACTTCTCAAAGCATACTCCTTAAAACTGAAATTCTATCTTCCTTTCTTACTTTACTTCTTCACTTTTCTAAATACTTATTACTTCTCAAAGCATACTCCTTAAACTGAAATTCTATCTTCTTTTCTTATATTACTTCTTCACTTTTCTAAATACTTATTACTTCTCTAAACATACTACTTGAAACTGAAATTCTATCTTCTTTTCTTACCTTACTTCTTCACTTTTCTAAATACTAATACTTCTCTAAACATACTACTTAAAACTGAAATTCTATCTTCTTTTCTTACTTTACTTCTTCACTTTTCTAAATACTTATTACTTCTCTAAACATACTACTTAAAACTGAAATTCTATCTTCTTTTCTTACTTTAATTCTTCACTTTCCTAAATACTTATTACTTCTCAAAGCATACTCCTTAATACTGAAATTCTATCTTCTTTTCTTACTTTGATTCTTCACTTTTCTAAATACTTATTACTTCTCAAAGCATACTCCTTAAAACTGAAATTCTATCTTCTTTTCTTACTTTGATTCTTCACTTTTCTAAATACTTATTACTTCTCAAAGCATACTCCTTAATACTGAAATTCAATCTTCTTTTCTTACTTTACTTCTTCACTTTTCTAAATACTTATTACTTCTCTAAAAATACTCACAAAACTAAATTCTATCTTCTTTTCTAACTTTACTTCTTCAATTTTACAAATACTTATTACTTCTCAAAGCATACTCCTTAATACTGAAATTCTATCTTCTTTTCTTACTTTACTTCTTCACTTTCCTAAATACTTATTACTTCTCTAAACATACTCTTTAAAACTGAAACTCTATCTTCTTTTCTTACTTTGATTCTTCACTTTTCTAAATACTAATTACTTCTCAAAGAATACTCTTTAAAACTGAAACTCTATCTTCCTTTCTTACTTTACTTCTTCACTTTTCTAAATACTAATTACTTCTCAAAGAATACTCTTTAAAACTGAAATTCTATCTTCTTTTCTTACTTTACTTCTTCACTTTTCTAAATACTTATTACTTCTCAAAGAATACTCTTTAAAACTGAAACTCTATCTTCTTTTCTTACTTTACTTCTTCACTTTTCTAAATACTTATTACTTCTCAAAGCATACTCCTTAAAACTGAAATTCTATCTTCTTTTCTTACTTTACTTCTTCACTTTTCTAAATACTTTTTACTTCTCAAAGCATACTCCTTAAAACTGAAATTCTATCTTCCTTTCTTACTTTACTTCTTCACTTTTCTAAATACTTATTACTTCTCTAAACATACTCTTTAAAACTGAAACTCTATCTTCTTTTCTTACTTTGATTCTTCACTTTTCTAAATACTTATTACTTCTCAAAGCATACTCCTTAAAACTGAAATTCTATCTTCTTTTCTTACTTTACTTCTTCACTTTTCTAAATGCTTATTACTTCTCTAAACATACTACTTAAAACTGAAACTCTATCTTCTTTTCTTACTTTGATTCTTCACTTTCCTAAATACTAATTACTTCTCTAAACATACTACTTAAAACTGAAATTCTATCTTCTTTTCTTACTTTACTTCTTCACTTTCCTAAACACTTATTACTTCTCAAAGCATACTCCTTAAAACTGAAACTCTATCTTCTTTTCTTACTTTACTTCTTCACTTTTCTAAATACTAATTACTTCTCTAAACATACAACTTAAAACTGAAATTCTATCTTCTTTTCTTACTTTGATTCTTCACTTTCCTAAATACTTATTACTTCTCAAAGCATACTCCTTAATACTGAAATTCTATCTTCTTTTCTTACTTTGATTCTTCACTTTTCTAAATACTTATTACTTCTCAAAGCATACTCCTTAAAACTGAAATTCTATCTTCTTTTCTTACTTTACTTCTTCACTTTTCTAAATACTAATACTTCTCTAAACATACTACTTAAAACTGAAATTCTATCTTCTTTTCTTACTTTACTTCTTCACTTTTCTAAATACTTATTACTTCTCTAAACATACTACTTAAAACTGAAATTCTATCTTCTTTTCTTACTTTAATTCTTCACTTTCCTAAATACTTATTACTTCTCAAAGCATACTCCTTAATACTGAAATTCTATCTTCTTTTCTTACTTTGATTCTTCACTTTTCTAAATACTTATTACTTCTCAAAGCATACTCCTTAAAACTGAAATTCTATCTTCTTTTCTTACTTTGATTCTTCACTTTCCTAAATACTTATTACTTCTCAAAGCATACTCCTTAATACTGAAATTCAATCTTCTTTTCTTACTTTACTTCTTCACTTTTCTAAATACTTATTACTTCTCTAAAAATACTCACAAAACTGAAACTCTATCTTCTTTTCTAACTTTACTTCTTCAATTTTACAAATACTTATTACTTCTCAAAGAATACTCTTTAAAACTGAAACTCTATCTTCTTTTCCTTTTTCTTCTTCACTTTTCTAAATACTTATTACTTCTCAAAGCATACTCCTTAATACTGAAATTCTATCTTCTTTTCTTACTTTACTTCTTCACTTTTCTAAATACTTATTACTTCTCAAAGCATACTCCTTAATACTGAAATTCTATTTTCTTTTCTTACTTTACTTCTTCACTTTTCTAAATACTTATTACTTCTCTAAACATACAACTTAAAACTGAAACTCTATCTTCTTTTCTTACTTTGATTCTTCACTTTTCTAAATACTAATTACTTCTCAAAGAATACTCTTTAAAACTGAAACTCTATCTTCCTTTCTTACTTTACTTCTTCACTTTTCTAAATACTTATTACTTCTCTAAACATACTACTTAAAACTGAAATTCTATCTTCTTTTCTTACTTTACTTCTTCACTTTTCTAAATACTTATTACTTCTCAAAGCATACTCCTTAATACTGAAATTCTATCTTCTTTTCTTACTTTACTTCTTCACTTTCCTAAATACTTATTACTTCTCAAAGCATACTCCTTAATACTGAAATTCTATCTTCTTTTCTTACTTTACTTCTTCACTTTTCTAAATACTTATTACTTCTCTAAACATACAACTTAAAACTGAAATTCTATCTTCTTTTCTTATATTACTTCTTCACTTTTATAAATACTTATTACTTCTCTAAACATACAACTTAAAACTGAAACTCTATCTTCTTTTCCTTTTTCTTCTTCACTTTTCTAAATACTTATTACTTCTCAAAGAATACTCTTTAAAACTGAAACTCTATCTTCTTTTCCTTTTTCTTCTTCACTTTTCTAAATACTTATTACTTCTCTAAACATACTACTTAAAACTGAAATTCTATCTTCTTTTCTTACTTTAATTCTTCACTTTCCTAAATACTTAAATCTTCTCAAAGAATACTCTTTAAAACTGAAACTCTATCTTCTTTTCTTACTTTACTTCTTCACTTTTCTAAATGCTTATTACTTCTCAAAGCATACTCCTTAAAACTGAAATTCTATCTTCTTTTCTTACTTTGATTCTTCACTTTCCTAAATACTTATTACTTCTCAAAGCATACTCCTTAATACTGAAATTCAATCTTCTTTTCTTACTTTACTTCTTCACTTTTCTAAATACTTATTACTTCTCTAAACATACTCACAAAACTAAATTCTATCTTCTTTTCTAACTTTACTTCTTCACTTTCCTAAATACTTATTACTTCTCAAAGCATACTCCTTAATACTGAAATTCAATCTTCTTTTCTTACTTTACTTCTTCACTTTTCTAAATACTTATTACTTCTCTAAACATACTCACAAAACTAAACTCTATCTTCTTTTCCTTCTTTACTTCTTCACTTTTCTAAATACTTATTACTTCTCTAAACATACAACTTAAAACTGAAATTCTATCTTCTTTTCTTACTTTACTTCTTCACTTTCCTAAATACTAATTACTTCTCTAAACATACTCCTTAAAACTGAAATTCTATCTTCTTTTCTTACTTTACTTCTTCACTTTCCTAAACACTTATTACTTCTCAAAGCATACTCCTTAATACTGAAATTCTATCTTCTTTTCTTACTTTACTTCTTCACTTTCCTAAATACTTATTACTTCTCTAAACATACTCTTTAAAACTGAAACTCTATCTTCTTTTCCTTTTTCTTCTTCACTTTTCTAAATACTTATTACTTCTCTAAACATACTACTTAAAACTGAAATTCTATCTTCTTTTCTTATATTACTTCTTCACTTTTCTAAATACTTATTACTTCTCAAAGAATACTCTTTAAAACTGAAACTCTATCTTCTTTTCTTACTTTACTTCTTCACTTTTCTAAATACTTATTACTTCTCTAAACATACTACTTAAAACTGAAATTCTATCTTCTTTTCTTACTTTGATTCTTCACTTTCCGAAATACTTATTACTTCTCAAAGCAGACTCCTTAATACTGAAATTCTATCTTCTTTTCTTACTTTACTTCTTCAATTTTCTAAATACTTATTACTTCTCAAAGCATACTCCTTAATACTGAAATTCTATCTTCTTTTCCTTTTTCTTGTCCACTTTTCTAAATACTTATTACTTCTCAAAGAATACTCTTTAAAACTGAAACTCTATCTTCTTTTCCTTTTTCTTCTTCACTTTTCTAAATACTTATTACTTCTCTAAACATACTCACAAAACTAAATTCTATCTTCTTTTCTTACTTTGATTCTTCACTTTTCTAAATACTAATTACTTCTCAAAGAATACTCTTTAAAACTGAAACTCTATCTTCCTTTCTTACTTTACTTCTTCACTTTTCTAAATACTTATTACTTCTCTAAACATACAACTTAAAACTGAAACTCTATCTTCTTTTCCTTTTTCTTCTTCACTTTTCTAAATACTTATTACTTCTCAAAGCATACTCCTTAATACTGAAATTCTATCTTCTTTTCCTTTTTCTTCTTCACTTTTCTAAATACTTATTACTTCTCTAAACATACAACTTAAAACTGAAACTCTATCTTCTTTTCTTACTTTGATTCTTCACTTTTCTAAATACTAATTACTTCTCAAAGAATACTCTTTAAAACTGAAACTCTATCTTCCTTTCTTACTTTACTTCTTCACTTTTCTAAATACTTATTACTTCTCTAAACATACTACTTAAAACTGAAACTCTATCTTCTTTTCTTACTTTACTTCTTCACTTTTCTAAATACTTATTACTTCTCAAAGCATACTCCTTAATACTGAAATTCTATCTTCTTTTCTTACTTTACTTCTTCACTTTCCTAAATACTTATTACTTCTCAAAGCATACTCCTTAATACTGAAATTCTATCTTCTTTTCTTACTTTACTTCTTCACTTTTCTAAATACTTATTACTTCTCTAAACATACAACTTAAAACTGAAATTCTATCTTCTTTTCTTATATTACTTCTTCACTTTTATAAATACTTATTACTTCTCTAAACATACAACTTAAAACTGAAACTCTATCTTCTTTTCCTTTTTCTTCTTCACTTTTCTAAATACTTATTACTTCTCAAAGAATACTCTTTAAAACTGAAACTCTATCTTCTTTTCCTTTTTCTTCTTCACTTTTCTAAATACTTATTACTTCTCTAAACATACTACTTAAAACTGAAATTCTATCTTCTTTTCTTACTTTAATTCTTCACTTTCCTAAATACTTAAATCTTCTCAAAGAATACTCTTTAAAACTGAAACTCTATCTTCTTTTCTTACTTTACTTCTTCACTTTTCTAAATGCTTATTACTTCTCTAAACATACTACTTAAAACTGAAACTCTATCTTCTTTTCTTACTTTGATTCTTCACTTTCCTAAATACTTATTACTTCTCAAAGCATACTCCTTAATACTGAAATTCAATCTTCTTTTCTTACTTTACTTCTTCACTTTTCTAAATACTTATTACTTCTCTAAACATACTCACAAAACTAAATTCTATCTTCTTTTCTAACTTTACTTCTTCACTTTCCTAAATACTTATTACTTCTCAAAGCATACTCCTTAAAACTGAAATTCTATCTTCTTTTCTTACTTTACTTCTTCACTTTCCTAAATACTTATTACTTCTCAAAGCATACTCCTTAAAACTGAAACTCTATCTTCTTTTCCTTCTTTACTTCTTCACTTTTCTAAATACTTATTACTTCTCTAAACATACAACTTAAAACTGAAATTCTATCTTCTTTTCTTACTTTACTTCTTCACTTTCCTAAATACTTATTACTTCTCTAAACATACAACTTAAAACTGAAATTCTATCTTCTTTTCTTACTTTACTTCTTCACTTTCCTAAATACTAATTACTTCTCTAAACATACTACTTAAAACTGAAATTCTATCTTCTTTTCTTACTTTACTTCTTCACTTTCCTAAACACTTATTACTTCTCAAAGCATACTCCTTAAAACTGAAACTCTATCTTCTTTTCTTACTTTACTTCTTCACTTTTCTAAATACTAATTACTTCTCAAAGAATACTCTTTAAAACTGAAACTCTATCTTCCTTTCTTACTTTACTTCTTCACTTTTCTAAATACTTATTACTTCTCTAAACATACTACTTAAAACTGAAATTCTATCTTCTTTTCCTTTTTCTTCTTCACTTTTCTAAATACTTATTACTTCTCAAAGAATACTCTTTAAAACTGAAACTCTATCTTCTTTTCTTACTTTACTTCTTCACTTTTCTAAATACTTATTACTTCTCTAAACATACTACTTAAAACTGAAATTCTATCTTCTTTTCTTACTTTGATTCTTCACTTTCCGAAATACTTATTACTTCTCAAAGCAGACTCCTTAATACTGAAATTCTATCTTCTTTTCTTACTTTACTTCTTCAATTTTCTAAATACTTATTACTTCTCAAAGCATACTCCTTAATACTGAAATTCTATCTTCTTTTCCTTTTTCTTGTCCACTTTTCTAAATACTTATTACTTCTCAAAGAATACTCTTTAAAACTGAAACTCTATCTTCTTTTCCTTTTTCTTCTTCACTTTTCTAAATACTTATTACTTCTCTAAACATACTCACAAAACTAAATTCTATCTTCTTTTCTTACTTTGATTCTTCACTTTTCTAAATACTAATTACTTCTCAAAGAATACTCTTTAAAACTGAAACTCTATCTTCCTTTCTTACTTTACTTCTTCACTTTTCTAAATACTTATTACTTCTCAAAGCATACTCCTTAATACTGAAATTCTATCTTCTTTTCCTTTTTCTTCTTCACTTTTCTAAATACTTATTACTTCTCTAAACATACTGCTTAAAACTGAAATTCTATCTTCTTTTCTTACTTTACTTCTTCACTTTCCTAAATACTTATTACTTCTCTAAACATACTCCTTAATACTGAAATTCTATCTTCTTTTCTTACTTTGATTCTTCACTTTTCTAAATACTAATTACTTCTCAAAGAATACTCTTTAAAACTGAAACTCTATCTTCCTTTCTTACTTTACTTCTTCACTTTTCTAAATACTTATTACTTCTCTAAACATACAACTTAAAACTGAAATTCTATCTTCTTTTCTTACTTTACTTCTTCACTTTCCTAAATACTTATTACTTCTCAAAGCATACTCCTTAAAACTGAAATTCTATCTTCTTTTCTTACTTTGATTCTTCACTTTCCTAAATACTAATACTTCTCAAAGCATACTCCTTAAAACTGAAATTCTATCTTCTTTTCTTACTTTGATTCTTCACTTTTCTAAATACTAATTACTTCTCAAAGAATACTCTTTAAAACTGAAACTCTATCTTCTTTTCTTACTTTACTTCTTCACTTTTATAAATACTTATTACTTCTCTAAACATACAACTTAAAACTGAAACTCTATCTTCTTTTCCTTTTTCTTCTTCACTTTTCTAAATACTTATTACTTCTCAAAGAATACTCTTTAAAACTGAAACTCTATCTTCTTTTCCTTTTTCTTCTTCACTTTTCTAAATACTTATTACTTCTCAAAGAATACTCTTTAAAACTGAAACTCTATCTTCTTTTCTTACTTTAATTCTTCACTTTTCTAAATACTAATACTTCTCTAAACATACTACTTAAAACTGAAATTCTATCTTCTTTTCTTACTTTGATTCTTCACTTTCCTAAATACTAATTACTTCTCAAAGAATACTCTTTAAAACTGAAACTCTATCTTCTTTTCTTACTTTACTTCTTCACTTTTATAAATACTTATTACTTCTCTAAACATACAACTTAAAACTGAAACTCTATCTTCTTTTCCTTTTTCTTCTTCACTTTTCTAAATACTTATTACTTCTCAAAGAATACTCTTTAAAACTGAAACTCTATCTTCTTTTCCTTTTTCTTCTTCACTTTTCTAAATACTTATTACTTCTCAAAGAATACTCTTTAAAACTGAAACTCTATCTTCTTTTCTTACTTTAATTCTTCACTTTTCTAAATACTTATTACTTCTCAAAGCATACTCCTTAAAACTGAAATTCTATCTTCTTTTCTTACTTTGATTCTTCACTTTTCTAAATACTAATTACTTCTCAAAGAATACTCTTTAAAACTGAAACTCTATATTCCTTTCTTACTTTACTTCTTCACTTTTCTAAATACTTATTACTTCTCTAAACATACTCACAAAACTAAATTCTATCTTCTTTTCTTACTTTGATTCTTCACTTTTCTAAATACTAATTACTTCTCAAAGAATACTCTTTAAAACTGAAACTCTATCTTCCTTTCTTACTTTACTTCTTCACTTTTCTAAATACTTATTACTTCTCTAAACATACTCTTTAAAACTGAAACTCTATCTTCTTTTCCTTTTTCTTCTTCACTTTTCTAAATACTTATTACTTCTCAAAGCATACTCCTTAATACTGAAATTCTATCTTCTTTTCCTTTTTCTTCTTCACTTTTCTAAATACTTATTACTTCTCTAAACATACTGCTTAAAACTGAAATTCTATCTTCTTTTCTTACTTTACTTCTTCACTTTCCTAAATACTTATTACTTCTCTAAACATACTCATTAATACTGAAATTCTATCTTCTTTTCTTACTTTGATTCTTCACTTTTCTAAATACTAATTACTTCTCAAAGAATACTCTTTAAAACTGAAACTCTATCTTCCTTTCTTACTTTACTTCTTCACTTTTCTAAATACTTATTACTTCTCTAAACATACTCACAAAACTAAATTCTATCTTCTTTTCTTATATTACTTCTTCACTTTTATAAATACTTATTACTTCTCTAAACATACAACTTAAAACTGAAACTCTATCTTCTTTTCTTACTTTATTTCTTCACTTTTCTAAATACTAATTACTTCTCTAAACATACTACTTAAAACTGAAACTCTATCTTCTTTTCTTACTTTGATTCTTCACTTTCCTAAATACTTATTACTTCTCAAAGCATACTCCTTAAAACTGAAATTCTATCTTCTTTTCTTACTTTGATTCTTCACTTTTCTAAATACTAATTACTTCTCTAAACATACTCACAAAACTAAATTCTATCTTCTTTTCTTATATTACTTCTTCACTTTTATAAATACTTATTACTTCTCTAAACATACAACTTAAAACTGAAACTCTATCTTCTTTTCTTACTTTATTTCTTCACTTTCCTAAATACTAATTACTTCTCTAAACATACTACTTAAAACTGAAATTCTATCTTCTTTTCTTACTTTACTTCTTCACTTTCCTAAACACTTATTACTTCTCAAAGCATACTCCTTAAAACTGAAATTCTATCTTCTTTTCTTACTTTACTTCTTCACTTTTCTAAATGCTTATTACACCTCTAAACATACTCTTTAAAACTGAAACTCTATCTTCTTTTCCTTTTTCTTCTTCACTTTTCTAAATACTTATTACTTCTCTAAACATACTCTTTAAAACTGAAACTCTATCTTCTTTTCCTTTTTCTTCTTCACTTTTCTAAATACTTATTACTTCTCTAAACATACTACTTAAAACTGAAATTCTATCTTCTTTTCTTACTTTAATTCTTCACTTTTCTAAATACTTAAATCTTCTCAAAGAATACTCTTTAAAACTGAAACTCTATCTTCTTTTCTTACTTTACTTCTTCACTTTTCTAAATACTTATTACTTCTCTAAACATACTACTTAAAACTGAAATTCTATCTTCTTTTCTTACTTTACTTCTTCACTTTTCTAAATACTTATTACTTCTCTAAACATACTCTTTAAAACTGAAACTCTATCTTCTTTTCTTACCTTACTTCTTCACTTTCCTAAATACTTATTACTTCTCAAAGCATACTCCTTAAACTGAAATTCTATCTTCTTTTCTTACTTTAATTCTTCACTTTCCTAAATACTTATTACTTCTCTAAACATACAACTTAAAACTGAAATTCTATCTTCTTTTCTTACTTTACTTCTTCACTTTTCTAAATACTTATTACTTCTCTAAAAATACTCTTTAAAACTGAATCTCTATCTTCTTTTCTTACTTTACTTCTTCACTTTCCTAAATACTTATTACTTCTCAAAGCATACTCCTTAAAACTGAAATTCTATCTTCTTTTCTTACTTTACTTCTTCACTTTTCTAAATACTTATTACTTCTCAAAGAATACTCCTTAAAACTGAAATTCTATCTTCTTTTCTTACCTTACTTCTTCACTTTACTAAATGCTTATTACTTCTCAAAGCATACTCCTTAAACTGAAATTCTATCTTCTTTTCTTACTTTAATTCTTCACTTTTCTAAATACTTATTACTTCTCTAAACATACAACTTAAAACTGAAACTCTATCTTCTTTTCTTACTTTACTTCTTCACTTTTCTAAATACTTATTACTTCTCTAAACATACTCTTTAAAACTGAAACTCTATCTTCTTTTCCTTTTTCTTCTTCACTTTTCTAAATACTTATTACTTCTCTAAACATACTACTTAAAACTGAAATTCTATCTTCTTTTCTTACTTTACTTCTTCACTTTCCTAAATACTTATTACTTCTCAAAGAATACTCTTTAAAACTGAAACTCTATCTTCTTTTCTTACTTTACTTCTTCACTTTTCTAAATACTTATTACTTCTCTAAACATACTACTTAAAACTGAAATTCTATCTTCTTTTCTTACTTTGATTCTTCACTTTCCGAAATACTTATTACTTCTCAAAGCAGACTCCTTAATACTGAAATTCTATCTTCTTTTCTTACTTTACTTCTTCACTTTTCTAAATACTTATTACTTCTCTAAACATACTCTTTAAAACTGAAATTCTATCTTCTTTTCCTTTTTCTTGTCCACTTTTCTAAATACTTATTACTTCTCAAAGAATACTCTTTAAAACTGAAACTCTATCTTCTTTTCCTTTTTCTTCTTCACTTTTCTAAATACTTATTACTTCTCTAAACATACTCACAAAACTAAATTCTATCTTCTTTTCTTACTTTGATTCTTCACTTTTCTAAATACTAATTACTTCTCAAAGAATACTCTTTAAAACTGAAACTCTATCTTCCTTTCTTACTTTACTTCTTCACTTTTCTAAATACTTATTACTTCTCTAAACATACAACTTAAAACTGAAACTCTATCTTCCTTTCTTACTTTACTTCTTCACTTTTCTAAATACTTATTACTTCTCTAAACATACTCACAAAACTAAATTCTATCTTCTTTTCTTATATTACTTCTTCACTTTTATAAATACTTATTACTTCTCTAAACATACAACTTAAAACTGAAACTCTATCTTCTTTTCTTACTTTATTTCTTCACTTTCCTAAATACTAATTACTTCTCTAAACATACTACTTAAAACTGAAACTCTATCTTCTTTTCTTACTTTGATTCTTCACTTTTCTAAATACTTATTACTTCTCAAAGCATACTCCTTAAAACTGAAATTCTATCTTCTTTTCTTACTTTGATTCTTCACTTTTCTAAATACTAATTACTTCTCTAAACATACTCACAAAACTAAATTCTATCTTCTTTTCTTATATTACTTCTTCACTTTTCTAAATACTTATTACTTCTCTAAACATACTCTTTAAAACTGAAATTCTATCTTCTTTTCCTTTTTCTTGTCCACTTTTCTAAATACTTATTACTTCTCAAAGAATACTCTTTAAAACTGAAACTCTATCTTCTTTTCCTTTTTCTTCTTCACTTTTCTAAATACTTATTACTTCTCAAAGAATACTCTTTAAAACTGAAACTCTATCTTTTTTTCTTACTTTGATTCTTCACTTTTCTAAATACTTATTACTTCTCAAAGCATACTCCTTAAAACTGAAATTCTATCTTCTTTTCTTACTTTACTTCTTCACTTTTCTAAATACTTATTACTTCTCAAAGAATACTCTTTAAAACTGAAACTCTATCTTCCTTTCTTACTTTACTTCTTCACTTTTCTAAATACTTATTACTTCTCTAAACATACTACTTAAAACTGAAATTCTATCTTCTTTTCTTACTTTGATTCTTCACTTTCCGAAATACTTATTACTTCTCAAAGCAGACTCCTTAATACTGAAATTCTATCTTCTTTTCTTACTTTGATTCTTCACTTTCCTAAATACTTATTACTTCTCAAAGCATACTCCTTAAAACTGAAATTCTATCTTCTTTTCTTACTTTGATTCTTCACTTTCCTAAATACTTATTACTTCTCAAAGCATACTCCTTAATACTGAAATTCTATCTTCTTTTCCTTTTTCTTCTTCACTTTTCTAAATACTTATTACTTCTCTAAACATACTGCTTAAAACTGAAATTCTATCTTCTTTTCTTACTTTACTTCTTCACTTTCCTAAATACTTATTACTTCTCAAAGCATACTCCTTAAAACTGAAATTCTATCTTCTTTTCTTACTTTACTTCTTCACTTTTCTAAATGCTTATTACTTCTCTAAACATACTACTTAAAACTGAAACTCTATCTTCTTTTCCTTTTTCTTCTTCACTTTTCTAAATACTTATTACTTCTCTAAACATACTACTTAAAACTGAAATTCTATCTTCTTTTCTTACTTTACTTCTTCACTTTCCTAAATACTTATTACTTCTCAAAGAATACTCTTTAAAACTGAAACTCTATCTTCTTTTCTTACTTTACTTCTTCACTTTCCTAAATACTAATTACTTCTCTAAACATACTACTTAAAACTGAAACTCTATCTTCTTTTCTTACTTTGATTCTTCACTTTTCTAAATACTTATTACTTCTCAAAGCATACTCCTTAAAACTGAAATTCTATCTTCTTTTCTTACTTTGATTCTTCACTTTTCTAAATACTAATTACTTCTCTAAACATACTCACAAAACTAAATTCTATCTTCTTTTCTTATATTACTTCTTCACTTTTATAAATACTTATTACTTCTCTAAACATACAACTTAAAACTGAAACTCTATCTTCTTTTCTTACTTTATTTCTTCACTTTCCTAAATACTAATTACTTCTCTAAACATACTACTTAAAACTGAAATTCTATCTTCTTTTCTTACTTTACTTCTTCACTTTCCTAAACACTTATTACTTCTCAAAGCATACTCCTTAAAACTGAAATTCTATCTTCTTTTCTTACTTTACTTCTTCACTTTTCTAAATGCTTATTACACCTCTAAACATACTCTTTAAAACTGAAACTCTATCTTCTTTTCCTTTTTCTTCTTCACTTTTCTAAATACTTATTACTTCTCAAAGAATACTCTTTAAAACTGAAACTCTATCTTCTTTTCTTACTTTAATTCTTCACTTTTCTAAATACTTAAATCTTCTCAAAGAATACTCTTTAAAACTGAAACTCTATCTTCTTTTCTTACTTTACTTCTTCACTTTTCTAAATACTTATTACTTCTCTAAACATACTACTTAAAACTGAAATTCTATCTTCTTTTCTTACTTTACTTCTTCACTTTTCTAAATACTTATTACTTCTCTAAACATACTCTTTAAAACTGAAACTCTATCTTCTTTTCTTACCTTACTTCTTCACTTTCCTAAATACTTATTACTTCTAAAGCATACTTCTTAAACTGAAATTCTATCTTCTTTTCTTACTTTAATTATTCACTTTTATAAATACTTATTACTTCTCTAAACATACTCACAAAACTAAATTCTATCTTCTTTTCTTACTTTACTTCTTCACTTTCCTAAATACTTATTACTTCTCTAAACATACTACTTAAAACTGAAATTCTATCTTCTTTTCTTACTTTACTTCTTCACTTTCCTAAATACTTATTACTTCTCAAAGCATTCTCCTTAAACTTAAACTCTATCTTCTTTTTTTACTTTACTTCTTCACTTTTCTAAATACTTATTACTTCTCAAAGAATACTCCTTAAAACTGAAATTCTATCTTCTTTTCTTACCTTACTTCTTCACTTTCCTAAATACTTATTACTTCTCAAAGCATACTCCTTAAAACTGAAATTATATCTTCTTTTCTTACTTTGATTCTTCACTTTCCTAAATACTTATTACTTCTCAAAGCATACTCCTTAATACTGAAATTCTATCTTCTTTTCTTACTTTACTTCTTCACTTTTCTAAATACTTATTACTTCTCAAAGCATACTCCTTAATACTGAAATTCTATCTTCTTTTCTTACTTTGATTCTTGACTTTTCTAAATGCTTATTACTTCTCAAAGAATACTCCTTAAAACTGAAATTCTATTTTCTTTTCTTATTTTACTTCTTCACTTTCCTAAATGCTTATTACTTCTCAAAGCATACTCCTTAAAACTGAAATTCTATCTTCTTTTCTTACTTTACTTCTTCACTTTTCTAAATACTTATTACTTCTCAAAGCATACTCCTTAATACTGAAATTCTATCTTCTTTTCTTACTTTGATTCTTCACTTTCCTAAATACTTATTACTTCTCTAAACATACTACTTAAAACTGAAACTCTATCTTCTTTTCTTATATTACTTCTTCACTTTTCTAAATACTTATTACTTCTCTAAACATACAACTTAATACTGAAATTCTATCTTCTTTTCTTACTTTACTTCTTCACTTTTCTAAATACTTATTACTTCTCTAAACATACTCACAAAACTAAATTCTATCTTCTTTTCTTATATTACTTCTTCACTTTTATAAATACTTATTACTTCTCAAAGCATACTCCTTAAAACTGAAATTCTATCTTCTTTTCTTACTTTGATTCTTCACTTTCCTAAATACTTATTACTTCTCAAAGCATACTCCTTAAAACTGAAATTCAATCTTCTTTTCTTACTTTGATTCTTCACTTTTCTAAATACTTATTACTTCTCTAAACATACTCACAAAACTAAATTCTATCTTCTTTTCTTATATTACTTCTTCACTTTTCTAAATACTTATTACTTCTCAAAGCATACTCACAAAACTAAATTCTATCTTCTTTTCTTACTTTACTTCTTCAATTTTACAAATACTTATTACTTCTCAAAGCAGACTCCTTAATACTGAAATTCTATCTTCTTTTCTTACTTTACTTCTTCACTTTTCTAAATACTTATTACTTCTCTAAACATACTCCTTAAAACTAAATTCTATCTTCTTTTCTTACTTTACTTCTTCACTTTCCTAAATACTTATTACTTCTCAAAGCATACTCCTTAATACTGAAATTCTATCTTCTTTTCTTACTTTGATTCTTCACTTTCTTAAATACTTATTACTTCTCAAAGCATACTCCTTAAAACTGAAATTCTATCTTCTTTTCTTACTTTGATTCTTCACTTTCCTAAATACTTATTACTTCTCAAAGCATACTCCTTAATACTGAAATTCTATCTTCTTTTCTTACTTTACTTCTTCACTTTTCTAAATACTTATTACTTCTCAAAGCATACTCCTTAATACTGAAATTCTATCTTCTTTTCTTACTTTAATTCTTCACTTTTCTAAATACTTATTACTTCTCAAAGCAGACTCCTTAATACTGAAATTCTATCTTCTTTTCTTACTTTACTTCTTCACTTTTCTAAATACTTATTACTTCTCTAAACATACTCCTTAAAACTAAATTCTATCTTCTTTTCTTACTTTACTTCTTCACTTTCCTAAATACTTATTACTTCTCTAAACATACTACTTAAAACTGAAATTCTATCTTCTTTTCTTATATTACTTCTTCACTTTTCTAAATACTTATTACTTCTCAAAGCATACTCCTTAAAACTGAAATTCTATCTTCTTTTCTTACTTTGATTCTTCACTTTCCTAAATACTTATTACTTCTCAAAGCATACTCCTTAATACTGAAATTCTATCTTCTTTTCTTACTTTACTTCTTCACTTTTCTAAATACTTATTACTTCTCAAAGCATACTCCTTAATACTGAAATTCTATCTTCTTTTCTTACTTTACTTCTTCACTTTTCTAAATACTTATTACTTCTCAAAGCATACTCCTTAAAACTGAAATTCTATCTTCTTTTCTTACTTTACTTCTTCACTTTTCTAAATGCTTATTACTTCTCTAAACATACTACTTAAAACTGAAACTCTATCTTCTTTTCCTTTTTCTTCTTCACTTTTCTAAATACTTATTACTTCTCTAAACATACTACTTAAAACTGAAATTCTATCTTCTTTTCTTACTTTACTTCTTCACTTTCCTAAATACTTATTACTTCTCAAAGAATACTCTTTAAAACTGAAACTCTATCTTCTTTTCTTACTTTACTTCTTCACTTTTCTAAATACTTATTACTTCTCAAAGCATACTCCTTAATACTGAAATTCTATCTTCTTTTCTTACTTTGATTCTTCACTTTCCTAAATACTTATTACTTCTCAAAGCATACTCCTTAATACTGAAATTCTATCTTCTTTTCTTACTTTGATTCTTCACTTTCCTAAATACTTATTACTTCTCAAAGCATACTCCTTAAAACTGAAATTCTATCTTCTTTTCTTACTTTGATTCTTCACTTTCCTAAATACTTATTACTTCTCAAAGCATACTCCTTAATACTGAAATTCTATCTTCTTTTCTTACTTTACTTCTTCACTTTTCTAAATACTTATTACTTCTCAAAGCATACTCCTTAATACTGAAATTCTATCTTCTTTTCCTTTTTCTTCTTCACTTTCCTAAATACTTATTACTTCTCTAAACATACTCCTTAAAACTAAATTCTATCTTCTTTTCTTACTTTACTTCTTCACTTTCCTAAATACTTATTACTTCTCAAAGCATACTCCTTAATACTGAAATTCTATCTTCTTTTCTTACTTTGATTCTTCACTTTCCTAAATACTTATTACTTCTCAAAGCATACTCCTTAATACTGAAATTCTATCTTCTTTTCTTACTTTGATTCTTCACTTTCTTAAATACTTATTACTTCTCAAAGCATACTCCTTAAAACTGAAATTCTATCTTCTTTTCTTACTTTGATTCTTCACTTTCCTAAATGCTTATTACTTCTCAAAGCATATTCCTTAAACTGAAATTCTATCTTCTTTTCTTACTTTACTTCTTCACTTTTCTAAATACTAATTACTTCTCAAAGAATACTCTTTAAAACTGAAACTCTATCTTCTTTTCTTACTTTACTTCTTCACTTTTCTAAATACTTATTACTTCTCTAAACATACTCCTTAAAACTAAATTCTATCTTCTTTTCTTACTTTACTTCTTCACTTTCCTAAATACTTATTACTTCTCAAAGAATACTCTTTAAAACTGAAACTCTATCTTCTTTTCCTTTTTCTTCTTCACTTTTCTAAATACTTATTACTTCTCAAAGAATACTCTTTAAAACTGAAACTCTATCTTCTTTTCTTACTTTGATTCTTCACTTTCCTAAATACTTATTACTTCTCAAAGCATACTCCTTAATACTGAAATTCTATCTTCTTTTCTTACTTTGATTCTTCACTTTCCTAAATACTTATTACTTCTCAAAGCATACTCCTTAATACTGAAATTCTATCTTTTTTTCTTACTTTGATTCTTCACTTTCCTAAATACTTATTACTTCTCTAAACATACTACTTAAAACTGAAACTCTATCTTCTTTTCCTTTTTCTTCTTCACTTTCCTAAATACTTATTACTTCTCTAAACATACTCCTTAAAACTAAATTCTATCTTCTTTTCTTACTTTACTTCTTCACTTTCCTAAATACTTATTACTTCTCAAAGCATACTCCTTAATACTGAAATTCTATCTTCTTTTCTTACTTTGATTCTTCACTTTCTTAAATACTTATTACTTCTCTAAACATACTACTTAAAACTGAAATTCTATCTTCTTTTCTTACTTTGATTCTTCACTTTCCTAAATACTTATTACTTCTCAAAGCATACTCCTTAATACTGAAATTCTATCTTCTTTTCCTTTTTCTTCTTCACTTTTCTAAATACTTATTACTTCTCAAAGAATACTCTTTAAAACTGAAACTCTATCTTCTTTTCTTACTTTGATTCTTCACTTTTCTAAATACTTATTACTTCTCAAAGCATACTCCTTAAAACTGAAACTCTATCTTCTTTTCCTTTTTCTTCTTCACTTTTCTAAATACTTATTACTTCTCTAAACATACTCACAAAACTAAATTCTATCTTCTTTTCTAACTTTACTTCTTCACTTTCCTAAATACTTATTACTTCTCAAAGCATACTCCTTAAAACTGAAATTCTATCTTCTTTTCTTACTTTACTTCTTCACTTTCCTAAATACTTATTACTTCTCAAAGCATACTCCTTAAAACTCAAATTCTATCTTCTTTTCCTTTTTCTTGTCCACTTTTCTAAATACTTATTACTTCTCAAAGAATACTCTTTAAAACTGAAACTCAATCTTCTTTTCCTTTTTCTTCTTCACTTTTCTAAATACTTATTACTTCTCAAAGCATACTCCTTAAAACTGAAATTCTATCTTCTTTTCTTACTTTACTTCTTCACTTTTCTAAATGCTTATTACTTCTCTAAACATACTACTTAAAACTGAAACTCTATCTTCTTTTCCTTTTTCTTCTTCACTTTTCTAAATACTTATTACTTCTCTAAACATACTACTTAAAACTGAAATTCTATCTTCTTTTCTTACTTTACTTCTTCACTTTCCTAAATACTTATTACTTCTCAAAGAATACTCTTTAAAACTGAAACTCTATCTTCTTTTCTTACTTTACTTCTTCACTTTTCTAAATACTTATTACTTCTCTAAACATACTACTTAAAACTGAAATTCTATCTTCTTTTCTTACTTTGATTCTTCACTTTCCTAAATACTTATTACTTCTCAAAGCATACTCCTTAATACTGAAATTCTATCTTCTTTTCTTACTTTGATTCTTCACTTTCCTAAATACTTATTACTTCTCAAAGCATACTCCTTAAAACTGAAATTCTATCTTCTTTTCTTACTTTACTTCTTCACTTTTCTAAATACTTATTACTTCTCAAAGAATACTCTTTAAAACTGAAACTCTATCTTCTTTTCCTTTTTCTTCTTCACTTTTCTAAATACTTATTACTTCTCAAAGAATACTCTTTAAAACTGAAACTCTATCTTCTTTTCTTACTTTGATTCTTCACTTTCCTAAATACTTATTACTTCTCAAAGCATACTCCTTAATACTGAAATTCTATCTTCTTTTCTTACTTTGATTCTTCACTTTCCTAAATACTTATTACTTCTCAAAGCATACTCCTTAATACTGAAATTCTATCTTTTTTTCTTACTTTGATTCTTCACTTTCCTAAATACTTATTACTTCTCTAAACATACTACTTAAAACTGAAACTCTATCTTCTTTTCCTTTTTCTTCTTCACTTTCCTAAATACTTATTACTTCTCTAAACATACTCCTTAAAACTAAATTCTATCTTCTTTTCTTACTTTACTTCTTCACTTTCCTAAATACTTATTACTTCTCAAAGCATACTCCTTAATACTGAAATTCTATCTTCTTTTCTTACTTTGATTCTTCACTTTCTTAAATACTTATTACTTCTCTAAACATACTACTTAAAACTGAAATTCTATCTTCTTTTCTTACTTTGATTCTTCACTTTCCTAAATACTTATTACTTCTCAAAGCATACTCCTTAATACTGAAATTCTATCTTCTTTTCCTTTTTCTTCTTCACTTTTCTAAATACTTATTACTTCTCAAAGAATACTCTTTAAAACTGAAACTCTATCTTCTTTTCTTACTTTGATTCTTCACTTTTCTAAATACTTATTACTTCTCAAAGCATACTCCTTAAAACTGAAACTCTATCTTCTTTTCCTTTTTCTTCTTCACTTTTCTAAATACTTATTACTTCTCTAAACATACTCACAAAACTAAATTCTATCTTCTTTTCTAACTTTACTTCTTCACTTTCCTAAATACTTATTACTTCTCAAAGCATACTCCTTAAAACTGAAATTCTATCTTCTTTTCTTACTTTACTTCTTCACTTTCCTAAATACTTATTACTTCTCAAAGCATACTCCTTAAAACTCAAATTCTATCTTCTTTTCCTTTTTCTTGTCCACTTTTCTAAATACTTATTACTTCTCAAAGAATACTCTTTAAAACTGAAACTCAATCTTCTTTTCCTTTTTCTTCTTCACTTTTCTAAATACTTATTACTTCTCAAAGCATACTCCTTAAAACTGAAATTCTATCTTCTTTTCTTACTTTACTTCTTCACTTTTCTAAATGCTTATTACTTCTCTAAACATACTACTTAAAACTGAAACTCTATCTTCTTTTCCTTTTTCTTCTTCACTTTTCTAAATACTTATTACTTCTCTAAACATACTACTTAAAACTGAAATTCTATCTTCTTTTCTTACTTTACTTCTTCACTTTCCTAAATACTTATTACTTCTCAAAGAATACTCTTTAAAACTGAAACTCTATCTTCTTTTCTTACTTTACTTCTTCACTTTTCTAAATACTTATTACTTCTCTAAACATACTACTTAAAACTGAAATTCTATCTTCTTTTCTTACTTTGATTCTTCACTTTCCTAAATACTTATTACTTCTCAAAGCATACTCCTTAATACTGAAATTCTATCTTCTTTTCTTACTTTGATTCTTCACTTTCCTAAATACTTATTACTTCTCAAAGCATACTCCTTAAAACTGAAATTCTATCTTCTTTTTTTACTTTGATTCTTCACTTTCCTAAATACTTATTACTTCTCAAAGCATACTCCTTAATACTGAAATTCTATCTTCTTTTCTTACTTTACTTCTTCACTTTTCTAAATACTTATTACTTCTCAAAGCATACTCCTTAATACTGAAATTCTATCTTCTTTTCCTTTTTCTTCTTCACTTTCCTAAATACTTATTACTTCTCTAAACATACTCCTTAAAACTAAATTCTATCTTCTTTTCTTACTTTACTTCTTCACTTTCCTAAATACTTATTACTTCTCAAAGCATACTCCTTAATACTGAAATTCTATCTTCTTTTCTTACTTTGATTCTTCACTTTTCTAAATACTTATTACTTCTCAAAGCATACTCCTTAAAACTGAAACTCTATCTTCTTTTCCTTTTTCTTCTTCACTTTCCTAAATACTTATTACTTCTCAAAGAATACTCTTTAAAACTGAAACTCTATCTTCCTTTCTTACTTTGATTCTTCACTTTTCTAAATACTTATTACTTCTCTAAACATACTCTTTAAAATGAAACTCTATCTTCTTTTCCTTTTTCTTCTTCACTTTTCTAAATACTTATTACTTCTCAAAGCATACTCCTTAATACTGAAATTCTATCTTCTTTTCCTTTTTCTTCTTCACTTTTCTAAATACTTATTACTTCTCTAAACATACTGCTTAAAACTGAAATTCTATCTTCTTTTCTTACTTTACTTCTTCACTTTCCTAAATACTTATTACTTCTCTAAACATACTCCTTAATACTGAAATTTTATCTTCTTTTCTTACTTTGATTCTTCACTTTTCTAAATACTTATTACTTCTCAAAGCATACTCCTTAAAACTGAAACTCTATCTTCTTTTCCTTTTTCTTCTTCACTTTTCTAAATACTTATTACTTCTCAAAGCATACTCCTTAAAACTGAAACTCTATCTTCCTTTCTTACTTTACTTCTTCACTTTTCTAAATACTTATTACTTCTCTAAACATACTACTTAAAACTGAAATTCTATCTTCTTTTCTTACTTTGATTCTTCACTTTTCTAAATACTTATTACTTCTCAAAGCATACTCTTTAAAACTGAAACTCTATCTTCTTTTCTTACTTTACTTCTTCACTTTTCTAAATACTTATTACTTCTCTAAACATACTCTTTAAAACTGAAATTCTATCTTCTTTTCTTACTTTACTTCTTCACTTTTCTAAATACTTATTACTTCTCAAAGCATACTCCTTAAAACTGAAATTCTATCTTCTTTTCCTTTTTCTTGTCCACTTTTCTAAATACTTATTACTTCTCAAAGAATACTCTTTAAAACTGAAACTCTATCTTCTTTTCTTACTTTGATTCTTCACTTTTCTAAATACTTATTACTTCTCAAAGCATACTCCTTAATACTGAAATTCTATCTTCTTTTCTTACTTTACTTCTTCACTTTTCTAAATACTTATTACTTCTCAAAGAATACTCTTTAAAACTGAAACTCAATCTTCTTTTCTTACTTTACTTCTTCACTTTTCTAAATACTTATTACTTCTCAAAGCATACTCCTTAAAACTGAAATTCTATCTTCTTTTCCTTTTTCTTGTCCACTTTTCTAAATACTTATTACTTCTCAAAGCATACTCTTTAAAACTGAAACTCTATCTTCTTTTCTTACTTTGATTCTTCACTTTTCTAAATACTTATTACTTCTCAAAGCATACTCCTTAAAACTGAAACTCTATCTTCTTTTCCTTTTTCTTCTTCACTTTTCTAAATACTTATTACTTCTCTAAACATACTCCTTAAAACTGAAATTCTATCTTCTTTTCTTACTTTACTTCTTCACTTTCCTAAATACTTATTACTTCTCAAAGCATACTCCTTAAAACTGAAATTCTATCTTCTTTTCTTACTTTAATTCTTCACTTTTCTAAATACTTATTACTTCTCAAAGCAGACTCCTTAATACTGAAATTCTATCTTCTTTTCTTACTTTACTTCTTCACTTTTCTAAATACTTATTACTTCTCTAAACATACTCCTTAAAACTAAATTCTATCTTCTTTTCTTACTTTACTTCTTCACTTTCCTAAATACTTATTACTTCTCAAAGCATACTCCTTAATACTGAAATTCTATCTTCTTTTCTTACTTTGATTCTTCACTTTCCTAAATACTTATTACTTCTCAAAGCATACTCCTTAAAACTGAAATTCTATCTTCTTTTCTTACTTTGATTCTTCACTTTCCTAAATACTTATTACTTCTCAAAGCATACTCCTTAATACTGAAATTCTATCTTCTTTTCCTTTTTCTTCTTCACTTTTCTAAATACTTATTACTTCTCAAAGCATACTCCTTAATACTGAAATTCTATCTTCTTTTCTTACTTTAATTCTTCACTTTTCTAAATACTTATTACTTCTCAAAGCAGACTCCTTAATACTGAAACTCTATCTTCTTTTCCTTTTTCTTCTTCACTTTCCTAAATACTTATTACTTCTCAAAGCATACTCCTTAATACTGAAATTCTATCTTCTTTTCTTACTTTACTTTTTCACTTTTCTAAATACTTATTACTTCTCAAAGAATACTCTTTAAAACTGAAACTCTATCTTCCTTTCTTACTTTACTTCTTCACTTTTCTAAATACTTATTACTTCTCTAAACATACTCACAAAACTAAATTCTATCTTCTTTTCTTACTTTGATTCTTCACTTTTCTAAATACTAATTACTTCTCAAAGAATACTCTTTAAAACTGAAACTCTATCTTCCTTTCTTACTTTACTTCTTCACTTTTCTAAATACTTATTACTTCTCTAAACATACTCTTTAAAACTGAAACTCTATCTTCTTTTCCTTTTTCTTCTTCACTTTTCTAAATACTTATTACTTCTCAAAGCATACTCCTTAATACTGAAATTCTATCTTCTTTTCCTTTTTCTTCTTCACTTTTCTAAATACTTATTACTTCTCTAAACATACTGCTTAAAACTGAAATTCTATCTTCTTTTCTTACTTTACTTCTTCACTTTCCTAAATACTTATTACTTCTCTAAACATACTCCTTAATACTGAAATTTTATCTTCTTTTCTTACTTTGATTCTTCACTTTTCTAAATACTAATTACTTCTCAAAGAATACTCTTTAAAACTGAAACTCTATCTTCCTTTCTTACTTTACTTCTTCACTTTTCTAAATACTTATTACTTCTCTAAACATACTCACAAAACTAAATTCTATCTTCTTTTCTTATATTACTTCTTCACTTTTATAAATACTTATTACTTCTCTAAACATACAACTTAAAACTGAAACTCTATCTTCTTTTCTTACTTTATTTCTTCACTTTCCTAAATACTAATTACTTCTCTAAACATACTACTTAAAACTGAAACTCTATCTTCTTTTCTTACTTCGATTCTTCACTTTTCTAAATACTTATTACTTCTCAAAGCATACTCCTTAAAACTGAAATTCTATCTTCTTTTCTTACTTTGATTCTTCACTTTTCTAAATACTAATTACTTCTCAAAGAATACTCTTTAAAACTGAAACTCTATCTTCTTTTCTTACTTTACTTCTTCACTTTTCTAAATACTTATTACTTCTCTAAACATACTCTTTAAAACTGAAATTCTATCTTCTTTTCCTTTTTCTTGTCCACTTTTCTAAATACTTATTACTTCTCAAAGAATACTCTTTAAAACTGAAACTCTATCTTCTTTTCCTTTTTCTTCTTCACTTTTCTAAATACTTATTACTTCTCAAAGAATACTCTTTAAAACTGAAACTCTATCTTCTTTTCTTACTTTGATTCTTCACTTTCCTAAATACTTATTACTTCTCAAAGCATACTCCTTAATACTGAAATTCTATCTTCTTTTCTTACTTTGATTCTTCACTTTCCTAAATACTTATTACTTCTCAAAGCATACTCCTTAATACTGAAATTCTATCTTCTTTTCTTACTTTGATTCTTCACTTTCCTAAATACTTATTACTTCTCTAAACATACTACTTAAAACTGAAACTCTATCTTCTTTTCCTTTTTCTTCTTCACTTTCCTAAATGCTTATTACTTCTCAAAGCATACTCCTTAATACTGAAATTCTATCTTCTTTTCTTACTTTGATTCTTCACTTTCCTAAATACTTATTACTTCTCAAAGCATACTCTTTAAAACTGAAACTCTATCTTCTTTTCTTACTTTGATTCTTCACTTTCCTAAATACTTATTACTTCTCAAAGCATACTCCTTAATACTGAAATTCTATCTTCTTTTCTTACTTTGATTCTTCACTTTCCTAAATACTTATTACTTCTCAAAGCATACTCCTTAATACTGAAATTCTATCTTCTTTTCTTACTTTACTTCTTCACTTTTCTAAATACTTATTACTTCTCAAAGCATACTCCTTAATACTGAAATTCTATCTTCTTTTCTTACTTTACTTCTTCACTTTTCTAAATACTTATTACTTCTCAAAGCATACTCCTTAATACTGAAATTCTATCTTCTTTTCATTTTTCTTGTCCACTTTTCTAAATACTTATTACTTCTCAAAGAATACTCTTTAAAACTGAAATTCTATCTTCTTTTCTTACTTTACTTCTTCACTTTTCTAAATACTTATTACTTCTCTAAACATACTACTTAAAACTGAAATTCTATCTTCTTTTCTTACTTTGATTCTTCACTTTCCTAAATACTTATTACTTCTCAAAGCATACTCCTTAATACTGAAATTCTATCTTCTTTTCTTACTTTGATTCTTCACTTTCCTAAATACTTATTACTTCTTAAAGCATACTCCTTAAAACTGAAATTCTATCTTCTTTTCTTACTTTGATTCTTCACTTTCCTAAATACTTATTACTTCTCAAAGCATACTCCTTAATACTGAAATTCTATCTTCTTTTCTTACTTTACTTCTTCACTTTTCTAAATACTTATTACTTCTCAAAGCATACTCCTTAATACTGAAATTCTATCTTCTTTTCCTTTTTCTTCTTCACTTTTCTAAATACTTATTACTTCTCTAAACATACTCCTTAAAACTAAATTCTATCTTCTTTTCTTACTTTACTTCTTCACTTTCCTAAATACTTATTACTTCTCAAAGCATACTCCTTAATACTGAAATTCTATCTTCTTTTCTTACTTTGATTCTTCACTTTCCTAAATACTTATTACTTCTCAAAGCATACTCCTTAATACTGAAATTCTATCTTCTTTTCTTACTTTGATTCTTCACTTTCTTAAATACTTATTACTTCTCAAAGCATACTCCTTAAAACTGAAATTCTATCTTCTTTTCTTACTTTGATTCTTCACTTTCCTAAATACTTATTACTTCTCAAAGCATACTCCTTAATACTGAAATTCTATCTTCTTTTCTTACTTTACTTCTTCACTTTTCTAAATACTTATTACTTCTCAAAGCATACTCCTTAATACTGAAATTCTATCTTCTTTTCTTACTTTACTTCTTCACTTTTCTAAATACTTATTACTTCTCAAAGCATACTCCTTAAAACTGAAATTCTATCTTCTTTTCTTACTTTACTTCTTCACTTTTCTAAATGCTTATTACTTCTCAAAGAATACTCTTTAAAACTGAAACTCAATCTTCTTTTCCTTTTTCTTCTTCACTTTTCTAAATACTTATTACTTCTCAAAGCATACTCCTTAAAACTGAAACTCTATCTTCTTTTCCTTTTTCTTCTTCACTTTTCTAAATACTTATTACTTCTCAAAGAATACTCTTTAAAACTGAAACTCTATCTTCCTTTCTTACTTTACTTCTTCACTTTTCTAAATACTTATTACTTCTCAAAGAATACTCTTTAAAACTGAAACTCTATCTTCTTTTCTTACTTTACTTCTTCACTTTTCTAAATACTTATTACTTCTCTAAACATACTACTTAAAACTGAAATTCTATCTTCTTTTCCTTTTTCTTCTTCACTTTTCTAAATACTTATTACTTCTCTAAACATACTGCTTGAAACTAAATTCTATCTTCTTTTCTTACTTTAATTCTTCACTTTTCTAAATACTTATTACTTCTCTAAACATACTCACAAAACTAAATTCTATCTTCTTTTCTTATATTACTTCTTCACTTTTCTAAATACTTATTACTTCTCTAAACATACTCTTTAAAACTGAAACTCTATCTTCTTTTCCTTTTTCTTCTTCACTTTTCTAAATACTAATTACTTCTCAAAGCATACTCCTTAATACTGAAATTCTATCTTCTTTTCCTTTTTCTTCTTCACTTTTCTAAATACTTATTACTTCTCTAAACATACTGCTTGAAACTAAATTCTATCTTCTTTTCTTACTTTAATTCTTCACTTTTCTAAATACTTATTACTTCTCTAAACATACTCACAAAACTAAATTCTATCTTCTTTTCTTATATTACTTCTTCACTTTTATAAATACTTATTACTTCTCTAAACATACAACTTAAAACTGAAACTCTATCTTCTTTTCTTACTTTATTTCTTCACTTTCCTAAATACTAATTACTTCTCTAAACATACTCTTTAAAACTGAAACTCTATCTTCTTTTCTTACTTTGATTCTTCACTTTTCTAAATACTTATTACTTCTCAAAGCATACTCCTTAAAACTGAAATTCTATCTTCTTTTCTTACTTTGATTCTTCACTTTTCTAAATACTAATTACTTCTCTAAACATACTCACAAAACTAAATTCTATCTTCTTTTCTTATATTACTTCTTCACTTTTCTAAATACTTATTACTTCTCTAAACATACTCTTTAAAACTGAAACTCTATCTTTTTTTCCTTTTTCTTCTTCACTTTTCTAAATACTTATTACTTCTCTAAACATACTGCTTAAAACTGAAATTCTATCTTCTTTTCTTACTTTACTTCTTCACTTTCCTAAATACTTATTACTTCTCTAAACATACTCACAAAACTAAATTCTATCTTCTTTTCTTATATTACTTCTTCACTTTTATAAATACTTATTACTTCTCTAAACATACTCTTTAAAACTGAAATTCTATCTTCTTTTCCTTTTTCTTGTCCACTTTTCTAAATACTTATTACTTCTCAAAGCATACTCCTTAATACTGAAATTCTATCTTCTTTTCCTTTTTCTTCTTCACTTTTCTAAATACTTATTACTTCTCTAAACATACTGCTTGAAACTAAATTCTATCTTCTTTTCTTACTTTAATTCTTCACTTTTCTAAATACTTATTACTTCTCTAAACATACTCACAAAACTAAATTCTATCTTCTTTTCTTATATTACTTCTTCACTTTTCTAAATACTTATTACTTCTCTAAACATACTCTTTAAAACTGAAACTCTATCTTCTTTTCCTTTTTCTTCTTCACTTTTCTAAATACTTATTACTTCTCAAAGCATACTCCTTAATACTGAAATTCTATCTTCTTTTCTTATATTACTTCTTCACTTTTCTAAATACTTATTACTTCTCTAAACATACTGCTTGAAACTAAATTCTATCTTCTTTTCTTATATTACTTCTTCACTTTTCTAAATACTTATTACTTCTCTAAACATACTACTTAAAACTGAAACTCTATCTTCTTTTCTTACTTTACTTCTTCAATTTTACAAATACTTATTACTTCTCAAAGCATACTCCTTAATACTGAAATTCTATCTTCTTTTCTTACTTTACTTCTTCACTTTTCTAAATACTTATTACTTCTCAAAGCATACTCCTTAATACTGAAATTCTATCTTCTTTTCTTACTTTACTTCTTCACTTTTCTAAATACTTATTACTTCTCTAAACATACTCACAAAACTAAATTCTATCTTCTTTTCTTATATTACTTCTTCACTTTTCTAAATACTTATTACTTCTCAAAGCATACTCACAAAACTAAATTCTATCTTCTTTTCTTACTTTACTTCTTCAATTTTACAAATACTTATTCTTCTCAAAGCATACTCCTTAATACTGAAATTCTATCTTCTTTTCTTACTTTACTTCTTCACTTTTCTAAATACTTATTACTTCTCAAAGCATACTCCTTAATACTGAAATTCTATCTTCTTTTCTTACTTTACTTCTTCACTTTTCTAAATACTTATTACTTCTCAAAGCATACTCCTTAATACTGAAATTCTATCTTCTTTTCTTACTTTACTTCTTCACTTTTCTAAATACTTATTACTTCTCAAAGCATACTCCTTAATACTGAAATTCTATCTTCTTTTCCTTTTTCTTGTCCACTTTTCTAAATACTTATTACTTCTCAAAGAATACTCTTTAAAACTGAAACTCTATCTTCTTTTCTTACTTTACTTCTTCACTTTTCTAAATACTTATTACTTCTCTAAACATACTACTTAAAACTGAAATTCTATCTTCTTTTCTTACTTTGATTCTTCACTTTCCTAAATACTTATTACGTCTCAAAGCATACTCCTTAATACTGAAATTCTATCTTCTTTTCTTACTTTGATTCTTCACTTTCCTAAATACTTATTACTTCTCAAAGCATACTCCTTAAAACTGAAATTCTATCTTCTTTTCTTACTTTGATTCTTCACTTTCCTAAATACTTATTACTTCTCAAAGCATACTCCTTAAAACTGAAATTCTATCTTCTTTTCTTACTTTACTTCTTCACTTTTCTAAATACTTATTACTTCTCAAAGCATACTCCTTAATACTGAAATTCTATCTTCTTTTCCTTTTTCTTCTTCACTTTTCTAAATACTTATTACTTCTCTAAACATACTCCTTAAAACTAAATTCTATCTTCTTTTCTTACTTTACTTCTTCACTTTCCTAAATACTTATTACTTCTCAAAGCATACTCCTTAATACTGAAATTCTATCTTCTTTTCTTACTTTGATTCTTCACTTTCCTAAATACTTATTACTTCTCAAAGCATACTCCTTAAAACTGAAATTCTATCTTCTTTTCTTACTTTGATTCTTCACTTTCCTAAATACTTATTACTTCTTAAAGCATACTCCTTAAAACTGAAATTCTATCTTCTTTTCTTACTTTACTTCTTCACTTTTCTAAATACTTATTACTTCTCAAAGCATACTCCTTAATACTGAAATTCTATCTTCTTTTCCTTTTTCTTCTTCACTTTTCTAAATACTTATTACTTCTCTAAACATACTCCTTAAAACTAAATTCTATCTTCTTTTCTTACTTTACTTCTTCACTTTCCTAAATACTTATTACTTCTCAAAGCATACTCCTTAATACTGAAATTCTATCTTCTTTTCTTACTTTGATTCTTCACTTTCTTAAATACTTATTACTTCTCAAAGCATACTCCTTAAAACTGAAATTCTATCTTCTTTTCTTACTTTGATTCTTCACTTTCCTAAATACTTATTACTTCTCAAAGCATACTCCTTAATACTGAAATTCTATCTTCTTTTCTTACTTTACTTCTTCACTTTTCTAAATACTTATTACTTCTCAAAGCATACTCCTTAATACTGAAATTCTATCTTCTTTTCTTACTTTACTTCTTCACTTTTCTAAATACTTATTACTTCTCAAAGCATACTCCTTAAAACTGAAACTCTATCTTCTTTTCCTTTTTCTTCTTCACTTTTCTAAATACTTATTACTTCTCTAAACATACTCACAAAACTAAATTCTATCTTCTTTTCTTATATTACTTCTTCACTTTTATAAATACTTATTACTTCTCTAAACATACAACTTAAAACTGAAACTCTATCTTCTTTTCTTACTTTATTTCTTCACTTTCCTAAATACTAATTACTTCTCTAAACATACTCTTTAAAACTGAAACTCTATCTTCTTTTCTTACTTTGATTCTTCACTTTTCTAAATACTTATTACTTCTCAAAGCATACTCCTTAAAACTGAAATTCTATCTTCTTTTCTTACTTTGATTCTTCACTTTTCTAAATACTAATTACTTCTCTAAACATACTCACAAAACTAAATTCTATCTTCTTTTCTTATATTACTTCTTCACTTTTCTAAATACTTATTACTTCTCTAAACATACTCTTTAAAACTGAAACTCTATCTTCTTTTCCTTTTTCTTCTTCACTTTTCTAAATACTTATTACTTCTCAAAGCATACTCCTTAATACTGAAATTCTATCTTCTTTTCCTTTTTCTTCTTCACTTTTCTAAATACTTATTACTTCTCTAAACATACTGCTTGAAACTAAATTCTATCTTCTTTTCTTACTTTAATTCTTCACTTTTCTAAATACTTATTACTTCTCTAAACATACTCACAAAACTAAATTCTATCTTCTTTTCTTATATTACTTCTTCACTTTTATAAATACTTATTACTTCTCTAAACATACAACTTAAAACTGAAACTCTATCTTCTTTTCTTACTTTATTTCTTCACTTTCCTAAATACTAATTACTTCTCTAAACATACTCTTTAAAACTGAAACTCTATCTTCTTTTCTTACTTTGATTCTTCACTTTTCTAAATACTTATTACTTCTCAAAGCATACTCCTTAAAACTGAAATTCTATCTTCTTTTCTTACTTTGATTCTTCACTTTTCTAAATACTAATTACTTCTCTAAACATACTCACAAAACTAAATTCTATCTTCTTTTCTTATATTACTTCTTCACTTTTCTAAATACTTATTACTTCTCTAAACATACTCTTTAAAACTGAAACTCTATCTTCTTTTCCTTTTTCTTCTTCACTTTTCTAAATACTTATTACTTCTCAAAGCATACTCCTTAATACTGAAATTCTATCTTCTTTTCCTTTTTCTTCTTCACTTTTCTAAATACTTATTACTTCTCTAAACATACTGCTTAAAACTGAAATTCTATCTTCTTTTCTTACTTTACTTCTTCACTTTCCTAAATACTTATTACTTCTCTAAACATACTCACAAAACTAAATTCTATCTTCTTTTCTTATATTACTTCTTCACTTTTATAAATACTTATTACTTCTCTAAACATACAACTTAAAACTGAAACTCTATCTTCCTTTCTTACTTTACTTCTTCACTTTTCTAAATACTTATTACTTCTCAAAGCATACTCCTTAATACTGAAATTCTATCTTCTTTTCCTTTTTCTTCTTCACTTTTCTAAATACTTATTACTTCTCTAAACATACTGCTTGAAACTAAATTCTATCTTCTTTTCTTACTTTAATTCTTCACTTTTCTAAATACTTATTACTTCTCTAAACATACTCACAAAACTAAATTCTATCTTCTTTTCTTATATTACTTCTTCACTTTTCTAAATACTTATTACTTCTCTAAACATACTCTTTAAAACTGAAATTCTATCTTCTTTTCCTTTTTCTTCTTCACTTTTCTAAATACTTATTACTTCTCAAAGCATACTCCTTAATACTGAAATTCTATCTTCTTTTCTTACTTTAATTCTTCACTTTTCTAAATACTTATTACTTCTCTAAACATACTGCTTGAAACTAAATTCTATCTTCTTTTCTTACTTTAATTCTTCACTTTTCTAAATACTTATTACTTCTCTAAACATACTCACAAAACTAAATTCTATCTTCTTTTCTTATATTACTTCTTCACTTTTATAAATACTTATTACTTCTCTAAACATACAACTTAAAACTGAAACTCTATCTTCTTTTCTTACTTTATTTCTTCACTTTCCTAAATACTAATTACTTCTCTAAACATACTACTTAAAACTGAAACTCTATCTTCTTTTCTTACTTCGATTCTTCACTTTTCTAAATACTTATTACTTCTCAAAGCATACTCCTTAAAACTGAAATTCTATCTTCTTTTCTTACTTTGATTCTTCACTTTTCTAAATGCTTATTACACCTCTAAACATACTCTTTAAAACTGAAACTCTATCTTCTTTTCCTTTTTCTTCTTCACTTTTCTAAATACTTATTACTTCTCTAAACATACTCTTTAAAACTGAAATTCTATCTTCTTTTCCTTTTTCTTGTCCACTTTTCTAAATACTTATTACTTCTCTAAACATACTACTTAAAACTGAAATT
This sequence comes from Loxodes magnus, assembly GCA_946699065.1. Classification (NCBI taxonomy): domain Eukaryota; phylum Ciliophora; class Karyorelictea; order Loxodida; family Loxodidae; genus Loxodes; species Loxodes magnus. The sequence goes on along the minus strand of CAMPDV010000356.1, from coordinate 111,763 downwards.
CTATCTTCTTTTCTTACTTTAATTCTTCACTTTTCTAAATACTTAAATCTTCTCAAAGAATACTCTTTAAAACTGAAACTCTATCTTCTTTTCTTACTTTACTTCTTCACTTTTCTAAATACTTATTACTTCTCTAAACATACTCTTTAAAACTGAAACTCTATCTTCTTTTCCTTTTTCTTCTTCACTTTTCTAAATACTTATTACTTCTCAAAGAATACTCTTTAAAACTGAAACTCTATCTTCTTTTCTTACTTTACTTCTTCACTTTTCTAAATACTAATACTTCTCTAAACATACTACTTAAAACTGAAATTCTATCTCTTTTTCTTACTTTGATTCTTCACTTTTCTAAATACTTATTACTTCTCAAAGAATACTCTTTAAAACTGAAACTCTATCTTCTTTTCTTACTTTACTTCTTCACTTTTCTAAATACTTATTACTTCTCTAAACATACTCTTTAAAACTGAAACTCTATCTTCTTTTCCTTTTTCTTCTTCACTTTTCTAAATACTTATTACTTCTCTAAACATACTCACAAAACTAAATTCTATCTTCTTTTCTTATATTACTTCTTCACTTTTATAAATACTTATTACTTCTCTAAACATACAACTTAAAACTGAAACTCTATCTTCTTTTCTTACTTTATTTCTTCACTTTCCTAAATACTAATTACTTCTCTAAACATACTCTTTAAAACTGAAACTCTATCTTCTTTTCTTACTTTGATTCTTCACTTTTCTAAATACTTATTACTTCTCAAAGCATACTCCTTAAAACTGAAATTCTATCTTCTTTTCTTACTTTGATTCTTCACTTTTCTAAATACTAATTACTTCTCTAAACATACTCACAAAACTAAATTCTATCTTCTTTTCTTATATTACTTCTTCACTTTTCTAAATACTTATTACTTCTCTAAACATACTCTTTAAAACTGAAACTCTATCTTCTTTTCCTTTTTCTTCTTCACTTTTCTAAATACTTATTACTTCTCAAAGCATACTCCTTAATACTGAAATTCTATCTTCTTTTCCTTTTTCTTCTTCACTTTTCTAAATACTTATTACTTCTCTAAACATACTGCTTGAAACTAAATTCTATCTTCTTTTCTTACTTTAATTCTTCACTTTTCTAAATACTTATTACTTCTCTAAACATACTCACAAAACTAAATTCTATCTTCTTTTCTTATATTACTTCTTCACTTTTATAAATACTTATTACTTCTCTAAACATACAACTTAAAACTGAAACTCTATCTTCTTTTCTTACTTTATTTCTTCACTTTCCTAAATACTAATTACTTCTCTAAACATACTCTTTAAAACTGAAACTCTATCTTCTTTTCTTACTTTGATTCTTCACTTTTCTAAATACTTATTACTTCTCAAAGCATACTCCTTAAAACTGAAATTCTATCTTCTTTTCTTACTTTGATTCTTCACTTTTCTAAATACTAATTACTTCTCTAAACATACTCACAAAACTAAATTCTATCTTCTTTTCTTATATTACTTCTTCACTTTTCTAAATACTTATTACTTCTCTAAACATACTCTTTAAAACTGAAACTCTATCTTCTTTTCCTTTTTCTTCTTCACTTTTCTAAATACTTATTACTTCTCAAAGCATACTCCTTAATACTGAAATTCTATCTTCTTTTCCTTTTTCTTCTTCACTTTTCTAAATACTTATTACTTCTCTAAACATACTGCTTAAAACTGAAATTCTATCTTCTTTTCTTACTTTACTTCTTCACTTTCCTAAATACTTATTACTTCTCTAAACATACTCACAAAACTAAATTCTATCTTCTTTTCTTATATTACTTCTTCACTTTTATAAATACTTATTACTTCTCTAAACATACAACTTAAAACTGAAACTCTATCTTCCTTTCTTACTTTACTTCTTCACTTTTCTAAATACTTATTACTTCTCAAAGCATACTCCTTAATACTGAAATTCTATCTTCTTTTCCTTTTTCTTCTTCACTTTTCTAAATACTTATTACTTCTCTAAACATACTGCTTGAAACTAAATTCTATCTTCTTTTCTTACTTTAATTCTTCACTTTTCTAAATACTTATTACTTCTCTAAACATACTCACAAAACTAAATTCTATCTTCTTTTCTTATATTACTTCTTCACTTTTCTAAATACTTATTACTTCTCTAAACATACTCTTTAAAACTGAAATTCTATCTTCTTTTCCTTTTTCTTCTTCACTTTTCTAAATACTTATTACTTCTCAAAGCATACTCCTTAATACTGAAATTCTATCTTCTTTTCTTACTTTAATTCTTCACTTTTCTAAATACTTATTACTTCTCTAAACATACTGCTTGAAACTAAATTCTATCTTCTTTTCTTACTTTAATTCTTCACTTTTCTAAATACTTATTACTTCTCTAAACATACTCACAAAACTAAATTCTATCTTCTTTTCTTATATTACTTCTTCACTTTTATAAATACTTATTACTTCTCTAAACATACAACTTAAAACTGAAACTCTATCTTCTTTTCTTACTTTATTTCTTCACTTTCCTAAATACTAATTACTTCTCTAAACATACTACTTAAAACTGAAACTCTATCTTCTTTTCTTACTTCGATTCTTCACTTTTCTAAATACTTATTACTTCTCAAAGCATACTCCTTAAAACTGAAATTCTATCTTCTTTTCTTACTTTGATTCTTCACTTTTCTAAATGCTTATTACACCTCTAAACATACTCTTTAAAACTGAAACTCTATCTTCTTTTCCTTTTTCTTCTTCACTTTTCTAAATACTTATTACTTCTCTAAACATACTCTTTAAAACTGAAATTCTATCTTCTTTTCCTTTTTCTTGTCCACTTTTCTAAATACTTATTACTTCTCTAAACATACTACTTAAAACTGAAATTCTATCTTCTTTTCTTACTTTAATTCTTCACTTTTCTAAATACTTAAATCTTCTCAAAGAATACTCTTTAAAACTGAAACTCTATCTTCTTTTCTTACTTTACTTCTTCACTTTTCTAAATACTTATTACTTCTCTAAACATACTCTTTAAAACTGAAACTCTATCTTCTTTTCCTTTTTCTTCTTCACTTTTCTAAATACTTATTACTTCTCAAAGAATACTCTTTAAAACTGAAACTCTATCTTCTTTTCTTACTTTACTTCTTCACTTTTCTAAATACTAATACTTCTCTAAACATACTACTTAAAACTGAAATTCTATCTCTTTTTCTTACTTTGATTCTTCACTTTTCTAAATACTTATTACTTCTCAAAGAATACTCTTTAAAACTGAAACTCTATCTTCTTTTCTTACTTTACTTCTTCACTTTTCTAAATACTTATTACTTCTCTAAACATACTCTTTAAAACTGAAACTCTATCTTCTTTTCCTTTTTCTTCTTCACTTTTCTAAATACTTATTACTTCTCAAAGAATACTCTTTAAAACTGAAACTCTATCTTCTTTTCCTTTTTCTTCTTCACTTTTCTAAATACTTATTACTTCTCAAAGCATACTCCTTAATACTGAAATTCTATCTTCTTTTCTTACTTTACTTCTTCACTTTCCTAAATACTAATTACTTCTCAAAGAATACTCTTTAAAACTGAAACTCTATCTTCTTTTCTTACTTTGATTCTTCACTTTTCTAAATACTAATTACTTCTCAAAGAATACTCTTTAAAACTGAAACTCTATCTTCTTTTCTTACTTTACTTCTTCACTTTTCTAAATACTAATTACTTCTCTAAACATACTCTTTAAAACTGAAATTCTATCTTCTTTTCCTTTTTCTTGTCCACTTTTCTAAATACTTATTACTTCTCAAAGAATACTCTTTAAAACTGAAACTCTATCTTCTTTTCCTTTTTCTTCTTCACTTTTCTAAATACTTATTACTTCTCAAAGAATACTCTTTAAAACTGAAACTCTATCTTCTTTTCCTTTTTCTTCTTCACTTTTCTAAATACTTATTACTTCTCAAAGAATACTCTTTAAAACTGAAACTCTATCTTCTTTTCCTTTTTCTTCTTCACTTTTCTAAATACTTATTACTTCTCTAAACATACTACTTAAAACTGAAATTCTATCTTCTTTTCTTACTTTACTTCTTCACTTTCCTAAATACTAATTACTTCTCAAAGAATACTCTTTAAAACTGAAACTCTATCTTCTTTTCTTACTTTGATTCTTCACTTTTCTAAATACTAATTACTTCTCAAAGAATACTCTTTAAAACTGAAACTCTATCTTCTTTTCTTACTTTACTTCTTCACTTTTCTAAATACTAATTACTTCTCTAAACATACTCTTTAAAACTGAAATTCTATCTTCTTTTCCTTTTTCTTGTCCACTTTTCTAAATACTTATTACTTCTCAAAGAATACTCTTTAAAACTGAAACTCTATCTTCTTTTCCTTTTTCTTCTTCACTTTTCTAAATACTTATTACTTCTCAAAGAATACTCTTTAAAACTGAAACTCTATCTTCTTTTCTTACTTTGATTCTTCACTTTTCTAAATACTTATTACTTCTCAAAGCATACTCCTTAAAACTGAAATTCTATCTTCTTTTCTTACTTTGATTCTTCACTTTTCTAAATACTAATTACTTCTCAAAGAATACTCTTTAAAACTGAAACTCTATCTTCCTTTCTTACTTTACTTCTTCACTTTTCTAAATACTTATTACTTCTCTAAACATACTCACAAAACTAAATTCTATCTTCTTTTCTTACTTTGATTCTTCACTTTTCTAAATACTAATTACTTCTCAAAGAATACTCTTTAAAACTGAAACTCTATCTTCCTTTCTTACTTTACTTCTTCACTTTTCTAAATACTTATTACTTCTCTAAACATACTCTTTAAAACTGAAACTCTATCTTCTTTTCCTTTTTCTTCTTCACTTTTCTAAATACTTATTACTTCTCAAAGCATACTCCTTAAACTTAAACTCTATCTTCTTTTTTTACTTTACTTCTTCACTTTCCTAAATACTTATTACTTCTCTAAACATACTCCTTAATACTGAAATTCTATCTTCTTTTCTTACTTTACTTCTTCACTTTTCTAAATACTAATTACTTCTCAAAGAATACTCTTTAAAACTGAAACTCTATCTTCCTTTCTTACTTTACTTCTTCACTTTTCTAAATACTTATTACTTCTCTAAACATACTCACAAAACTAAATTCTATCTTCTTTTCTTATATTACTTCTTCACTTTTATAAATACTTATTACTTCTCTAAACATACTCTTTAAAACTGAAACTCTATCTTCTTTTCTTACTTTATTTCTTCACTTTCCTAAATACTAATTACTTCTCTAAACATACTACTTAATACTGAAATTCTATCTTCTTTTCTTACTTTGATTCTTCACTTTCCTAAATACTTATTACTTCTCAAAGCATACTCCTTAAAACTGAAATTCTATCTTCTTTTCTTACTTTGATTCTTCACTTTTCTAAATACTAATTACTTCTCTAAACATACTCACAAAACTAAATTCTATCTTCTTTTCTTATATTACTTCTTCACTTTTATAAATACTTATTACTTCTCTAAACATACAACTTAAAACTGAAACTCTATCTTCTTTTCTTACTTTATTTCTTCACTTTCCTAAATACTAATTACTTCTCTAAACATACTACTTAAAACTGAAATTCTATCTTCTTTTCTTACTTTACTTCTTCACTTTCCTAAACACTTATTACTTCTCAAAGCATACTCCTTAAAACTGAAATTCTATCTTCTTTTCTTACTTTACTTCTTCACTTTTCTAAATGCTTATTACACCTCTAAACATACTCTTTAAAACTGAAACTCTATCTTCTTTTCCTTTTTCTTCTTCACTTTTCTAAATACTTATTACTTCTCAAAGAATACTCTTTAAAACTGAAACTCTATCTTCTTTTCCTTTTTCTTCTTCACTTTTCTAAATACTTATTACTTCTCTAAACATACTACTTAAAACTGAAATTCTATCTTCTTTTCTTACTTTAATTCTTCACTTTTCTAAATACTTAAATCTTCTCAAAGAATACTCTTTAAAACTGAAACTCTATCTTCTTTTCTTACTTTACTTCTTCACTTTTCTAAATACTTATTACTTCTCTAAACATACTACTTAAAACTGAAATTCTATCTTCTTTTCTTACTTTACTTCTTCACTTTTCTAAATACTTATTACTTCTCTAAACATACAACTTAAAACTGAAACTCTATCTTCTTTTCTTACCTTACTTCTTCACTTTCCTAAATACTTATTACTTCTAAAGCATACTCCTTAAACTGAAATTCTATCTTCTTTTCTTACTTTAATTCTTCACTTTTCTAAATACTTATTACTTCTCTAAACATACAACTTAAAACTGAAATTCTATCTTCTTTTCTTACTTTACTTCTTCACTTTTCTAAATACTTATTACTTCTCAAAGAATACTCTTTAAAACTGAAATTCTATCTTCTTTTCTTACTTTGATTCTTCACTTTCCTAAATACTTATTACTTCTCAAAGCATACTCCTTAAACTTAAACTCTATCTTCTTTTTTTACTTTACTTCTTCACTTTTCTAAATACTTATTACTTCTCAAAGAATACTCCTTAAAACTGAAATTCTATCTTCTTTTCTTACCTTACTTCTTCACTTTACTAAATGCTTATTACTTCTCAAAGCATACTCCTTAAACTGAAATTCTATCTTCTTTTCTTACTTTGATTCTTCACTTTCCTAAATACTAATTACTTCTCAAAGAATACTCTTTAAAACTGAAATTCTATCTTCTTTTCTTACTTTACTTCTTCACTTTTCTAAATGCTTATTACTTCTCTAAACATACTCCTTAAAACTGAAATTAATTCTTCTTTTCTTACTTTGATTCTTGACTTTTCTAAATGCTTATTACTTCTCAAAGAATACTCCTTAAAACTGAAATTCTATTTTCTTTTCTTATTTTACTTCTTCACTTTCCTAAATGCTTATTACTTCTCAAAGCATACTCCTTAAAACTGAAATTCTATCTTCTTTTCTTACTTTGATTCTTCACTTTCCTAAATACTTATTACTTCTCAAAGCATACTCCTTAAAACTGAAATTCTATCTTCTTTTCTTACTTTGATTCTTCACTTTCTTAAATACTTATTACTTCTCAAAGCATACTCCTTAAAACTGAAATTCTATCTTCTTTTCTTACTTTACTTCTTCACTTTCCTAAATACTTATTACTTCTCTAAACATACTCACAAAACTAAATTCTATCTTCTTTTCTTATATTACTTCTTCACTTTTCTAAATACTTATTACTTCTCTAAACATACTACTTAAAACTGAAACTCTATCTTCTTTTCTTACTTTGATTCTTCACTTTCCTAAATACTTATTACTTCTCAAAGCATACTCCTTAAAACTGAAATTCAATCTTCTTTTCTTACTTTAATTCTTCACTTTCCTAAATACTTATTACTTCTCAAAGCATACTCACAAAACTAAATTCTATCTTCTTTTCTTACTTTACTTCTTCACTTTCCTAAATACTTATTACTTCTCAAAGCATACTCCTTAATACTGAAATTCTATCTTCTTTTCTTACTTTGATTCTTCACTTTCCTAAATACTTATTACTTCTCAAAGCATACTCCTTAATACTGAAATTCTATCTTCTTTTCTTACTTTAATTCTTCACTTTTCTAAATACTTATTACTTCTCAAAGCAGACTCCTTAATACTGAAATTCTATCTTCTTTTCTTACTTTAATTCTTCACTTTTCTAAATACTTATTACTTCTCTAAACATACTCCTTAAAACTAAATTCTATCTTCTTTTCTTACTTTACTTCTTCACTTTCCTAAATACTTATTACTTCTCAAAGCATACTCCTTAATACTGAAATTCTATCTTCTTTTCTTACTTTGATTCTTCACTTTCTTAAATACTTATTACTTCTCAAAGCATACTCCTTAAAACTGAAATTCTATCTTCTTTTCTTACTTTGATTCTTCACTTTCCTAAATACTTATTACTTCTCAAAGCATACTCCTTAATACTGAAATTCTATCTTTTTTTCTTTCTTTACTTCTTCACTTTCCTAAATGCTTATTACTTCTCAAAGCATACTCCTTAAAACTGAAATTCTATCTTCTTTTCTTACTTTGATTCTTCACTTTCCTAAATACTTATTACTTCTCAAAGCATACTCCTTAAAACTGAAATTCTATCTTCTTTTCTTACTTTGATTCTTCACTTTCCTAAATACTTATTACTTCTCAAAGCATACTCCTTAAAACTGAAATTCTATCTTCTTTTCTTACTTTACTTCTTCACTTTCCTAAATACTTATTACTTCTCTAAACATACTCACAAAACTAAATTCTATCTTCTTTTCTTATATTACTTCTTCACTTTTCTAAATACTTATTACTTCTCAAAGCATACTCCTTAAAACTGAAATTCTATCTTCTTTTCTTACTTTGATTCTTCACTTTCCTAAATACTTATTACTTCTCAAAGCATACTCCTTAAAACTGAAATTCAATCTTCTTTTCTTACTTTGATTCTTCACTTTTCTAAATACTTATTACTTCTCTAAACATACTCTTTAAAACTGAAATTCTATCTTCTTTTCTTACTTTACTTCTTCACTTTCCTAAATACTTATTACTTCTCAAAGCATACTCCTTAATACTGAAATTCTATCTTCTTTTCTTACTTTGATTCTTCACTTTCCTAAATACTTATTACTTCTCAAAGCATACTCCTTAATACTGAAATTCTATCTTCTTTTCTTACTTTAATTCTTCACTTTTCTAAATACTTATTACTTCTCAAAGCAGACTCCTTAATACTGAAATTCTATCTTCTTTTCTTACTTTAATTCTTCACTTTCCTAAATACTTATTACTTCTCTAAACATACAACTTAAAACTGAAACTCTATCTTCTTTTCTTACTTTATTTCTTCACTTTCCTAAATACTAATTACTTCTCTAAACATACTACTTAAAACTGAAATTCTATCTTCTTTTCTTACTTTACTTCTTCACTTTCCTAAACACTTATTACTTCTCAAAGCATACTCCTTAAAACTGAAATTCTATCTTCTTTTCTTACTTTACTTCTTCACTTTTCTAAATGCTTATTACACCTCTAAACATACTCTTTAAAACTGAAACTCTATCTTCTTTTCCTTTTTCTTCTTCACTTTTCTAAATACTTATTACTTCTCAAAGAATACTCTTTAAAACTGAAACTCTATCTTCTTTTCCTTTTTCTTCTTCACTTTTCTAAATACTTATTACTTCTCTAAACATACTACTTAAAACTGAAATTCTATCTTCTTTTCTTACTTTAATTCTTCACTTTTCTAAATACTTAAATCTTCTCAAAGAATACTCTTTAAAACTGAAACTCTATCTTCTTTTCTTACTTTACTTCTTCACTTTTCTAAATACTTATTACTTCTCTAAACATACTACTTAAAACTGAAATTCTATCTTCTTTTCTTACTTTACTTCTTCACTTTTCTAAATACTTATTACTTCTCTAAACATACAACTTAAAACTGAAACTCTATCTTCTTTTCTTACCTTACTTCTTCACTTTCCTAAATACTTATTACTTCTAAAGCATACTCCTTAAACTGAAATTCTATCTTCTTTTCTTACTTTAATTCTTCACTTTTCTAAATACTTATTACTTCTCTAAACATACAACTTAAAACTGAAATTCTATCTTCTTTTCTTACTTTACTTCTTCACTTTTCTAAATACTTATTACTTCTCAAAGAATACTCTTTAAAACTGAAATTCTATCTTCTTTTCTTACTTTGATTCTTCACTTTCCTAAATACTTATTACTTCTCAAAGCATACTCCTTAAACTTAAACTCTATCTTCTTTTTTTACTTTACTTCTTCACTTTTCTAAATACTTATTACTTCTCAAAGAATACTCCTTAAAACTGAAATTCTATCTTCTTTTCTTACCTTACTTCTTCACTTTACTAAATGCTTATTACTTCTCAAAGCATACTCCTTAAACTGAAATTCTATCTTCTTTTCTTACTTTGATTCTTCACTTTCCTAAATACTAATTACTTCTCAAAGAATACTCTTTAAAACTGAAATTCTATCTTCTTTTCTTACTTTACTTCTTCACTTTTCTAAATGCTTATTACTTCTCTAAACATACTCCTTAAAACTGAAATTAATTCTTCTTTTCTTACTTTGATTCTTGACTTTTCTAAATGCTTATTACTTCTCAAAGAATACTCCTTAAAACTGAAATTCTATTTTCTTTTCTTATTTTACTTCTTCACTTTCCTAAATGCTTATTACTTCTCAAAGCATACTCCTTAAAACTGAAATTCTATCTTCTTTTCTTACTTTGATTCTTCACTTTCCTAAATACTTATTACTTCTCAAAGCATACTCCTTAAAACTGAAATTCTATCTTCTTTTCTTACTTTGATTCTTCACTTTCTTAAATACTTATTACTTCTCAAAGCATACTCCTTAAAACTGAAATTCTATCTTCTTTTCTTACTTTACTTCTTCACTTTTCTAAATACTTATTACTTCTCTAAACATACTCACAAAACTAAATTCTATCTTCTTTTCTTATATTACTTCTTCACTTTTCTAAATACTTATTACTTCTCTAAACATACTACTTAAAACTGAAACTCTATCTTCTTTTCTTACTTTGATTCTTCACTTTCCTAAATACTTATTACTTCTCAAAGCATACTCCTTAAAACTGAAATTCAATCTTCTTTTCTTACTTTAATTCTTCACTTTCCTAAATACTTATTACTTCTCAAAGCATACTCACAAAACTAAATTCTATCTTCTTTTCTTACTTTACTTCTTCACTTTCCTAAATACTTATTACTTCTCAAAGCATACTCCTTAATACTGAAATTCTATCTTCTTTTCTTACTTTGATTCTTCACTTTCCTAAATACTTATTACTTCTCAAAGCATACTCCTTAATACTGAAATTCTATCTTCTTTTCTTACTTTAATTCTTCACTTTTCTAAATACTTATTACTTCTCAAAGCAGACTCCTTAATACTGAAATTCTATCTTCTTTTCTTACTTTAATTCTTCACTTTTCTAAATACTTATTACTTCTCTAAACATACTCCTTAAAACTAAATTCTATCTTCTTTTCTTACTTTACTTCTTCACTTTCCTAAATACTTATTACTTCTCAAAGCATACTCCTTAATACTGAAATTCTATCTTCTTTTCTTACTTTGATTCTTCACTTTCTTAAATACTTATTACTTCTCAAAGCATACTCCTTAAAACTGAAATTCTATCTTCTTTTCTTACTTTGATTCTTCACTTTCCTAAATACTTATTACTTCTCAAAGCATACTCCTTAATACTGAAATTCTATCTTCTTTTCTTATTTTACTTCTTCACTTTCCTAAATGCTTATTACTTCTCAAAGCATACTCCTTAAAACTGAAATTCTATCTTCTTTTCTTACTTTGATTCTTCACTTTCCTAAATACTTATTACTTCTCAAAGCATACTCCTTAAAACTGAAATTCTATCTTCTTTTCTTACTTTGATTCTTCACTTTCCTAAATACTTATTACTTCTCAAAGCATACTCCTTAAAACTGAAATTCTATCTTCTTTTCTTACTTTACTTCTTCACTTTCCTAAATACTTATTACTTCTCTAAACATACTCACAAAACTAAATTCTATCTTCTTTTCTTATATTACTTCTTCACTTTTCTAAATACTTATTACTTCTCAAAGCATACTCCTTAAAACTGAAATTCTATCTTCTTTTCTTACTTTGATTCTTCACTTTCCTAAATACTTATTACTTCTCAAAGCATACTCCTTAAAACTGAAATTCAATCTTCTTTTCTTACTTTGATTCTTCACTTTTCTAAATACTTATTACTTCTCTAAACATACTCTTTAATACTGAAATTCTATCTTCTTTTCTTACTTTGATTCTTCACTTTCTTAAATACTTCTTCTATCTCAAAGCATACTCCTTAAAACTGAAATTCTATCTTCTTTTCTTACTTTACTTCTTCACTTTCCTAAATACTTATTACTTCTCAAAGCATACTCCTTAATACTGAAATTCTATCTTCTTTTCTTACTTTGATTCTTCACTTTCCTAAATACTTATTACTTCTCAAAGCATACTCCTTAATACTGAAATTCTATCTTCTTTTCTTACTTTAATTCTTCACTTTTCTAAATACTTATTACTTCTCAAAGCAGACTCCTTAATACTGAAATTCTATCTTCTTTTCTTACTTTAATTCTTCACTTTCCTAAATACTTATTACTTCTCAAAGCATACTCCTTAATACTGAAATTCTATCTTCTTTTCTTACTTTACTTCTTCACTTTTCTAAATACTTATTACTTCTCTAAACATACTCCTTAAAACTAAATTCTATCTTCTTTTCTTACTTTACTTCTTCACTTTCCTAAATACTTATTACTTCTCAAAGCATACTCCTTAATACTGAAATTCTATCTTCTTTTCTTACTTTGATTCTTCACTTTCCTAAATACTTATTACTTCTCAAAGCATACTCCTTAATACTGAAATTCTATCTTCTTTTCTTACTTTGATTCTTCACTTTCTTAAATACTTATTACTTCTCAAAGCATACTCCTTAAAACTGAAATTCTATCTTCTTTTCTTACTTTGATTCTTCACTTTCCTAAATACTTATTACTTCTCAAAGCATACTCCTTAATACTGAAATTCTATCTTCTTTTCTTACTTTACTTCTTCACTTTTCTAAATACTTATTACTTCTCAAAGCATACTCCTTAATACTGAAATTCTATCTTCTTTTCTTACTTTACTTCTTCACTTTTCTAAATACTTATTACTTCTCAAAGCATACTCCTTAAAACTGAAATTCTATCTTCTTTTCTTACTTTACTTCTTCACTTTTCTAAATGCTTATTACTTCTCTAAACATACTACTTAAAACTGAAACTCTATCTTCTTTTCCTTTTTCTTCTTCACTTTTCTAAATACTTATTACTTCTCAAAGCATACTCCTTAATACTGAAATTCTATCTTCTTTTCTTACTTTACTTCTTCACTTTTCTAAATACTTATTACTTCTCTAAGCATACTCCTTAAAACTGAAACTCTATCTTCTTTTCTTACTTTACTTCTTCACTTTTCTAAATAGTTATTACTTCTCTAAACATACTACTTAAAACTAAATTCTATCTTCTTTTCTTACTTTGATTCTTCACTTTCCTAAATACTTATTACTTCTCAAAGCATACTCCTTAATACTGAAATTCTATCTTCTTTTCTTACTTTGATTCTTCACTTTCCTAAATACTTATTACTTCTCAAAGCATACTCCTTAAAACTGAAATTCTATCTTCTTTTCTTACTTTGATTCTTCACTTTCCTAAATACTTATTACTTCTCAAAGCATACTCCTTAATACTGAAATTCTATCTTCTTTTCTTACTTTACTTCTTCACTTTCCTAAATACTTATTACTTCTCTAAACATACTCACAAAACTAAATTCTATCTTCTTTTCCTTTTTCTTCTTCACTTTTCTAAATACTTATTACTTCTCAAAGCAGACTCCTTAAAACTGAAATTCTATCTTCTTTTCTTACTTTACTTCTTCACTTTCCTAAATACTTATTACTTCTCAAAGCATACTCCTTAATACTGAAATTCTATCTTCTTTTCTTACTTTGATTCTTCACTTTCCTAAATACTTATTACTTCTCAAAGCATACTCCTTAAAACTGAAATTCTATCTTCTTTTCTTACTTTGATTCTTCACTTTCCTAAATACTTATTACTTCTCAAAGCATACTCCTTAATACTGAAATTCTATCTTCTTTTCTTACTTTACTTCTTCACTTTTCTAAATACTTATTACTTCTCAAAGCATACTCCTTAATACTGAAATTCTATCTTCTTTTCTTACTTTGATTCTTCACTTTCCTAAATACTTATTACTTCTCAAAGCATACTCCTTAAAACTGAAATTCTATCTTCTTTTTTTACTTTACTTCTTCACTTTTCTAAATGCTTATTACTTCTCTAAACATACTACTTAAAACTGAAACTCTATCTTCTTTTCCTTTTTCTTCTTCACTTTTCTAAATACTTATTACTTCTCAAAGAATACTCTTTAAAACTGAAACTCTATCTTCTTTTCTTACTTTGATTCTTCACTTTTCTAAATACTTATTACTTCTCAAAGCATACTCCTTAAAACTGAAACTCTATCTTCTTTTCCTTTTTCTTCTTCACTTTTCTAAATACTTATTACTTCTCTAAACATACTCACAAAACTAAATTCTATCTTCTTTTCTTACTTTACTTCTTCAATTTTACAAATACTTATTACTTCTCAAAGCATACTCCTTAATACTGAAATTCTATCTTCTTTTCTTACTTTAATTCTTCACTTTTCTAAATACTTATTACTTCTCAAAGCATACTCCTTAATACTGAAATTCTATCTTCTTTTCTTACTTTACTTCTTCACTTTTCTAAATACTTATTACTTCTCTAAACATACTCCTTAAAACTAAATTCTATCTTCTTTTCTTACTTTACTTCTTCACTTTCCTAAATACTTATTACTTCTCAAAGCATACTCCTTAATACTGAAATTCTATCTTCTTTTCTTACTTTGATTCTTCACTTTCCTAAATACTTATTACTTCTCAAAGCATACTCCTTAAAACTGAAATTCTATCTTCTTTTCTTACTTTGATTCTTCACTTTCCTAAATACTTATTACTTCTCAAAGCATACTCCTTAATACTGAAATTCTATCTTCTTTTCTTACTTTACTTCTTCACTTTTCTAAATACTTATTACTTCTCAAAGCATACTCCTTAATACTGAAATTCTATCTTCTTTTCTTACTTTACTTCTTCACTTTTCTAAATACTTATTACTTCTCAAAGCATACTCCTTAAAACTGAAATTCTATCTTCTTTTCTTACTTTACTTCTTCACTTTTCTAAATGCTTATTACTTCTCTAAACATACTACTTAAAACTGAAACTCTATCTTCTTTTCCTTTTTCTTCTTCACTTTTCTAAATACTTATTACTTCTCTAAACATACTACTTAAAACTGAAATTCTATCTTCTTTTCTTACTTTACTTCTTCACTTTCCTAAATACTTATTACTTCTCAAAGAATACTCTTTAAAACTGAAACTCTATCTTCTTTTCTTACTTTACTTCTTCACTTTTCTAAATACTTATTACTTCTCTAAACATACTACTTAAAACTGAAATTCTATCTTCTTTTCTTACTTTGATTCTTCACTTTCCTAAATACTTATTACTTCTCAAAGCATACTCCTTAATACTGAAATTCTATCTTCTTTTCTTACTTTACTTCTTCAATTTTCTAAATACTTATTACTTCTCAAAGCATACTCCTTAATACTGAAATTCTATCTTCTTTTCTTACTTTACTTCTTCACTTTCCTAAATACTTATTACTTCTCTAAACATACTCTTTAAAACTGAAACTCTATCTTCTTTTCCTTCTTTACTTCTTCACTTTTCTAAATACTTATTACTTCTCAAAGAATACTCTTTAAAACTGAAACTCTATCTTCTTTTCTTACTTTACTTCTTCAATTTTACAAATACTTATTACTTCTCAAAGCATACTCCTTAATACTGAAATTCTATCTTCTTTTCTTACTTTACTTCTTCACTTTCCTAAATACTTATTACTTCTCAAAGCATACTCCTTAAAACTGAAATTCTATCTTCTTTTCTTACTTTACTTCTTCACTTTTCTAAATGCTTATTACTTCTCTAAACATACAACTTAAAACTGAAATTCTATCTTCTTTTCTTACTTTAATTCTTCACTTTTCTAAATACTTATTACTTCTCAAAGCAGACTCCTTAAAACTGAAATTCTATCTTCTTTTCTTACTTTACTTCTTCAATTTTCTAAATACTTATTACTTCTCAAAGCATACTCCTTAAACTGAAATTCTATCTTCTTTTTTTACTTTACTTCTTCACTTTTATAAATACTTATTACTTCTCTAAACATACAACTTAAAACTGAAACTCTATCTTCTTTTCTTACTTTATTTCTTCACTTTCCTAAATACTTATTACTTCTCTAAACATACTACTTAAAACTGAAATTCTATCTTCTTTTCTTACTTTACTTCTTCACTTTCCTAAACACTTATTACTTCTCAAAGCATACTCCTTAAAACTGAAATTCTATCTTCTTTTCTTACTTTACTTCTTCACTTTTCTAAATGCTTATTACACCTCTAAACATACTCTTTAAAACTGAAACTCTATCTTCTTTTCTTACTTTGATTCTTCACTTTCCTAAATACTTATTACTTCTCAAAGAATACTCTTTAAAACTGAAACTCTATCTTCTTTTCCTTTTTCTTCTTCACTTTTCTAAATACTTATTACTTCTCTAAACATACTACTTAAAACTGAAATTCTATCTTCTTTTCTTACTTTAATTCTTCACTTTTCTAAATACTTAAATCTTCTCAAAGAATACTCTTTAAAACTGAAACTCTATCTTCTTTTCTTACTTTACTTCTTCACTTTCCTAAATACTTATTACTTCTCTAAACATACTACTTAAAACTGAAATTCTATCTTCTTTTCTTACTTTACTTCTTCACTTTTCTAAATACTTATTACTTCTCAAAGAATACTCTTTAAAACTGAAACTCTATCTTCTTTTCCTTTTTCTTCTTCACTTTTCTAAATACTTATTACTTCTCTAAACATACTCCTTAAAACTGAAATTCTATCTTCTTTTCTTACTTTAATTCTTCACTTTTCTAAATACTTAAATCTTCTCAAAGAATACTCTTTAAAACTGAAACTCTATCTTCTTTTCTTACTTTACTTCTTCACTTTCCTAAATACTTATTACTTCTCTAAACATACTACTTAAAACTGAAATTCTATCTTCTTTTCTTACTTTACTTCTTCACTTTTCTAAATACTTATTACTTCTCTAAACATACTCTTTAAAACTGAAACTCTATCTTCTTTTCTTACTTTACTTCTTCACTTTCCTAAATACTTATTACTTCTCTAAACATACTACTTAAAACTGAAATTCTATCTTCTTTTCTTACTTTACTTCTTCACTTTTCTAAATACTTATTACTTCTCAAAGAATACTCTTTAAAACTGAAACTCTATCTTCTTTTCCTTTTTCTTCTTCACTTTTCTAAATACTTATTACTTCTCTAAACATACTCCTTAAAACTGAAATTCTATCTTCTTTTCTTACTTTAATTCTTCACTTTTCTAAATACTTAAATCTTCTCAAAGAATACTCTTTAAAACTGAAACTCTATCTTCTTTTCTTACTTTACTTCTTCACTTTCCTAAATACTTATTACTTCTCTAAACATACTACTTAAAACTGAAATTCTATCTTCTTTTCTTACTTTACTTCTTCACTTTTCTAAATACTTATTACTTCTCTAAACATACTCTTTAAAACTGAAACTCTATCTTCTTTTCTTACCTTACTTCTTCACTTTCCTAAATACTTATTACTTCTCAAAGCATACTCCTTAAACTGAAATTCTATCTTCTTTTCTTACTTTAATTCTTCACTTTTCTAAATACTTATTACTTCTCTAAACATACAACTTAAAACTGAAATTCTATCTTCTTTTCTTACTTTACTTCTTCACTTTTCTAAATACTTATTACTTCTCTAAACATACTCTTTAAAACTGAAACTCTATCTTCTTTTCCTTCTTTACTTCTTCACTTTTCTAAATACTTATTACTTCTCAAAGAATACTCTTTAAAACTGAAACTCTATCTTCTTTTCTTACTTTACTTCTTCACTTTCCTAAATACTTATTACTTCTATAAACATACTACTTAAAACTGAAATTCTATCTTCTTTTCTTACTTTACTTCTTCACTTTTCTAAATACTTATTACTTCTCTAAACATACTCACAAAACTAAATTCTATCTTCTTTTCTTACTTTACTTCTTCAATTTTACAAATACTTATTACTTCTCTAAACATACTACTTAAAACTGAAACTCTATCTTCTTTTCTTACTTTGATTCTTCACTTTCCTAAATACTTATTACTTCTCAAAGCATACTCCTTAAACTGAAATTCAATCTTCTTTTCTTACTTTACTTCTTCACTTTTCTAAATACTTATTACTTCTCTAAACATACTCTTTAAAACTGAAACTCTATCTTCTTTTCTTACTTTGATTCTTCACTTTCCTAAATACTTATTACTTCTCTAAACATACTCTTTAAAACTGAAACTCTATCTTCTTTTCCTTCTTTACTTCTTCACTTTTCTAAATACTTATTACTTCTCTAAACATACAACTTAAAACTGAAATTCTATCTTCTTTTCTTACTTTGATTCTTCACTTTCCTAAATACTCATTACTTCTCAAAGCATACTCCTTAATACTGAAATTCAATCTTCTTTTCTTACTTTACTTCTTCACTTTTCTAAATGCTTATTACACCTCTAAACATACTGCTTAAAACTGAAATTCTATCTTCTTTTCTTACTTTACTTCTTCACTTTCCTAAATACTTATTACTTCTCAAAGCATACTCCTTAAAACTGAAATTCAATCTTCTTTTCTTACTTTAATTCTTCACTTTCCTAAATACTTATTACTTCTCAAAGCATACTCCTTAAAACTGAAATTCTATCTTCTTTTCTTACTTTGATTCTTCACTTTTCTAAATACTTATTACTTCTCTAAACATACTCACAAAACTAAATTCTATCTTCTTTTCTTATATTACTTCTTCACTTTCCTAAATACTTATTACTTCTCAAAGCATACTCACAAAACTAAATTCTATCTTCTTTTCTTACTTTACTTCTTCACTTTCCTAAATACTTATTACTTCTCAAAGCATACTCCTTAAAACTGAAATTCTATCTTCTTTTTTTACTTTACTTCTTCACTTTCCTAAATACTTATTACTTCTCAAAGCAGACTCCTTAATACTGAAATTCTATCTTCTTTTCTTACTTTGATTCTTCACTTTCCTAAATACTTATTACTTCTCTAAACATACTCCTTAAAACTAAATTCTATCTTCTTTTCTTACTTTACTTCTTCACTTTCCTAAATACTTATTACTTCTCAAAGCATACTCCTTAATACTGAAATTCTATCTTCTTTTCTTACTTTGATTCTTCACTTTCCTAAATACTTATTACTTCTCAAAGCATACTCCTTAGTACTGAAATTCTATCTTCTTTTCCTTTTTCTTCTTCACTTTTCTAAATACTTATTACTTCTCAAAGCATACTCCTTAAAACTGAATCTCTATCTTCTTTTCTTACTTTACTTCTTCACTTTTCTAAATACTTATTACTTCTCAAAGCATACTCCTTAATACTGAAATTCTATCTTCTTTTCTTACTTTACTTCTTCACTTTTCTAAATACTTATTACTTCTCAAAGCATACTCCTTAAAACTGAAATTCTATCTTCTTTTCTTACTTTACTTCTTCACTTTTCTAAATGCTTATTACTTCTCTAAACATACTACTTAAAACTGAAACTCTATCTTCTTTTCTTACTTTACTTCTTCACTTTTCTAAATACTTATTACTTCTCTAAACATACTACTTAAAACTGAAATTCTATCTTCTTTTCTTACTTTACTTCTTCACTTTCCTAAATACTTATTACTTCTCAAAGAATACTCTTTAAAACTGAAACTCTATCTTCTTTTCTTACTTTACTTCTTCACTTTTCTAAATACTTATTACTTCTCTAAACATACTACTTAAAACTGAAATTCTATCTTCTTTTCTTACTTTGATTCTTCACTTTCCTAAATACTTATTACTTCTCAAAGCATACTCCTTAATACTGAAATTCTATCTTCTTTTCTTACTTTAATTCTTCACTTTTCTAAATACTTATTACTTCTCAAAGCATACTCCTTAAAACTGAAATTCAATCTTCTTTTCTTACTTTACTTCTTCACTTTTCTAAATACTTATTACTTCTCTAAACATACTCACAAAACTAAATTCTATCTTCTTTTCTTACTTTACTTCTTCAATTTTACAAATACTTATTACTTCTCAAAGCATACTCCTTAATACTGAAATTCTATCTTCTTTTCCTTTTTCTTCTTCACTTTTCTAAATACTTATTACTTCTCAAAGAATACTCTTTAAAACTGAAACTCTATCTTCTTTTCTTACTTTGATTCTTCACTTTTCTAAATACTTATTACTTCTCAAAGCATACTCCTTAATACTGAAATTCTATCTTCTTTTCTTACTTTAATTATTCACTTTCCTAAATACTTATTACTTCTCTAAACATACTCTTTAAAACTGAAATTCTATCTTCTTTTCTTACTTTGATTCTTCACTTTCCTAAATACTTATTACTTCTCAAAGCATACTCCTTAATACTGAAATTCTATCTTCTTTTCTTACTTTAATTCTTCACTTTTCTAAATACTTATTACTTCTCAAAGCATACTCCTTAAAACTGAAATTCTATCTTCTTTTCTTTTATTACTTCTTCACTTTTCTAAATACTTATTACTTCTCAAAGCATACTCCTTAATACTGAAATTCTATCTTCTTTTCTTACTTTACTTCTTCACTTTCCTAAATACTTATTACTTCTCTAAACATACTCTTTAAAACTGAAATTCTATCTTCTTTTCTTACCTTACTTCTTCACTTTCCTAAATGCTTATTACTTCTCAAAGCAGACTCCTTAATACTGAAATTCTATCTTCTTTTCTTACTTTACTTCTTCAATTTTCTAAATACTTATTACTTCTCTAAACATACTACTTAAAACTGAAATTCTATCTTCTTTTCTTACTTTGATTCTTCACTTTTCTAAATACTTATTACTTCTCTAAACATACTGCTTAAAACTAAATTCTATCTTCTTTTCTTACTTTACTTCTTCAATTTTACAAATACTTATTACTTCTCAAAGCATACTCCTTAATACTGAAATTCTATCTTCTTTTCTTACTTTAATTCTTCACTTTTCTAAATACTTATTACTTCTCAAAGCAGACTCCTTAATACTGAAATTCTATCTTCTTTTCTTACTTTACTTCTTCAATTTTCTAAATACTTATTACTTCTCAAAGCATACTCCTTAAACTGAAATTCTATCTTCTTTTCTTATATTACTTCTTCACTTTTCTAAATACTTATTACTTCTCTAAACATACAACTTAAAACTGAAATTCTATCTTCTTTTCTTACTTTACTTCTTCACTTTTCTAAATGCTTATTACTTCTCTAAACATACTACTTAAAACTGAAATTCTATCTTCTTTTCTTACTTTACTTCTTCACTTTTCTAAATACTTATTACTTCTCTAAACATACTACTTAAAACTGAAATTCTATCTTCTTTTCTTACTTTGATTCTTCACTTTTCTAAATACTTATTACTTCTCAAAGAATACTCTTTAAAACTGAAATTCTATCTTCTTTTCTTACTTTACTTCTTCACTTTTCTAAATACTTATTACTTCTCAAAGCATACTCTTTAAAACTGAAACTCTATCTTCTTTTCTTACTTTACTTCTTCACTTTTCTAAATACTTATTACTTCTCTAAACATACTCTTTAAAACTGAAATTCTATCTTCTTTTCTTACTTTACTTCTTCACTTTTCTAAATACTTATTACTTCTCTAAACATACAACTTAAAACTGAAATTCTATCTTCTTTTCTTACTTTAATTCTTCACTTTTCTAAATACTTATTACTTCTCAAAGCAGACTCCTTAATACTGAAATTCTATCTTCTTTTCTTACTTTACTTCTTCAATTTTCTAAATACTTATTACTTCTCAAAGCATACTCCTTAAACTGAAATTCTATCTTCTTTTCTTATATTACTTCTTCACTTTTCTAAATACTTATTACTTCTCTAAACATACAACTTAAAACTGAAATTCTATCTTCTTTTCTTACTTTACTTCTTCACTTTTCTAAATGCTTATTACTTCTCTAAACATACTACTTAAAACTGAAACTCTATCTTCTTTTCTTACTTTGATTCTTCACTTTTCTAAATACTTATTACTTCTCTAAACATACTACTTAAAACTGAAATTCTATCTTCTTTTCTTACTTTGATTCTTCACTTTTCTAAATACTTATTACTTCTCAAAGAATACTCTTTAAAACTGAAATTCTATCTTCTTTTCTTACTTTACTTCTTCACTTTTCTAAATACTTATTACTTCTCTAAACATACTCTTTAAAACTGAAACTCTATCTTCTTTTCTTACTTTACTTCTTCACTTTTCTAAATACTTATTACTTCTCTAAACATACAACTTAAAACTGAAATTCTATCTTCTTTTCTTACTTTACTTCTTCACTTTTCTAAATGCTTATTACTTCTCTAAACATACAACTTAAAACTGAAATTCTATCTTCTTTTCTTACTTTAATTCTTCACTTTTCTAAATACTTATTACTTCTCAAAGCAGACTCCTTAAAACTGAAATTCTATCTTCTTTTCTTACTTTACTTCTTCAATTTTCTAAATACTTATTACTTCTCAAAGCATACTCCTTAAACTGAAATTCTATCTTCTTTTTTTACTTTACTTCTTCACTTTTCTAAAAACTTATTACTTCTCTAAACATACTCTTTAAAACTGAAACTCTATCTTCTTTTCTTACTTTACTTCTTCACTTTTCTAAATACTTATTACTTCTCTAAACATACTCTTTAAAACTGAAACTCTATCTTCTTTTCTTACTTTACTTCTTCACTTTTCTAAATACTTATTACTTCTCTAAACATACTGCTTAAAACTGAAATTCTATCTTCTTTTCTTACTTTGATTCTTAACTTTCCTAAATACTTATTACTTCTCAAAGCATACTCCTTAAAACTGAAATTCTATCTTCTTTTCTTTTATTACTTCTTCACTTTTCTAAATACTTATTACTTCTCTAAACATACAACTTAAAACTGAAACTCTATCTTCTTTTCTTACTTTACTTCTTCACTTTTCTAAATACTTATTACTTCTCTAAACATACTGCTTAAAACTGAAATTCTATCTTCTTTTCTTACTTTGATTCTTAACTTTCCTAAATACTTATTACTTCTCAAAGCATACTCCTTAAAACTGAAATTCTATCTTCTTTTCTTTTATTACTTCTTCACTTTTCTAAATACTTATTACTTCTCTAAACATACAACTTAAAACTGAAACTCTATCTTCTTTTCTTACTTTACTTCTTCACTTTTCTAAATACTTATTACTTCTCTAAACATACTCTTTAAAACTGAAACTCTATCTTCTTTTCTTACTTTACTTCTTCACTTTTCTAAATACTTATTACTTCTCTAAACATACAACTTAAAACTGAAATTCTATCTTCTTTTCTTACTTTACTTCTTCACTTTTCTAAATGCTTATTACTTCTCTAAACATACAACTTAAAACTGAAATTCTATCTTCTTTTCTTACTTTAATTCTTCACTTTTCTAAATACTTATTACTTCTCAAAGCAGACTCCTTAAAACTGAAATTCTATCTTCTTTTCTTACTTTACTTCTTCAATTTTCTAAATACTTATTACTTCTCAAAGCATACTCCTTAAACTGAAATTCTATCTTCTTTTTTTACTTTACTTCTTCACTTTTCTAAAAACTTATTACTTCTCTAAACATACTCTTTAAAACTGAAACTCTATCTTCTTTTCTTACTTTACTTCTTCACTTTTCTAAATACTTATTACTTCTCTAAACATACTCTTTAAAACTGAAACTCTATCTTCTTTTCTTACTTTACTTCTTCACTTTTCTAAATACTTATTACTTCTCTAAACATACTGCTTAAAACTGAAATTCTATCTTCTTTTCTTACTTTGATTCTTAACTTTCCTAAATACTTATTACTTCTCAAAGCATACTCCTTAAAACTGAAATTCTATCTTCTTTTCTTTTATTACTTCTTCACTTTTCTAAATACTTATTACTTCTCTAAACATACAACTTAAAACTGAAACTCTATCTTCTTTTCTTACTTTACTTCTTCACTTTTCTAAATACTTATTACTTCTCTAAACATACTGCTTAAAACTGAAATTCTATCTTCTTTTCTTACTTTACTTCTTCACTTTCCTAAATACTTATTACTTCTCTAAACATACTCACAAAACTAAATTCTATCTTCTTTTCTTATATTACTTCTTCACTTTTATAAATACTTATTACTTCTCTAAACATACAACTTAAAACTGAAACTCTATCTTCCTTTCTTACTTTACTTCTTCACTTTTCTAAATACTTATTACTTCTCAAAGCATACTCCTTAATACTGAAATTCTATCTTCTTTTCCTTTTTCTTCTTCACTTTTCTAAATACTTATTACTTCTCAAAGCATTCTCTTTAAAACTGAAATTCTATCTTCTTTTTTTACTTTACTTCTTCACTTTTCTAAATACTTATTACTTCTCAAAGAATACTCTTTAAAACTGAAATTCTATCTTCTTTTCTTACTTTACTTCTTCACTTTTCTAAATACTTATTACTTCTCTAAACATACTACTTAAAACTGAAATTCTATCTTCTTTTCTTACTTTACTTCTTCACTTTTCTAAATACTTATTACTTCTCTAAACATACTCTTTAAAACTGAAACTCTATCTTCTTTTCCTTTTTCTTCTTCACTTTTCTAAATACTTATTACTTCTCAAAGCATACTCTTTAAAACTGAAATTCTATCTTCTTTTCTTACTTTAATTATTCACTTTTCTAAATACTTATTACTTCTCTAAACATTCTCTTTAAAACTGAAACTCTATCTTCTTTTCTTACTTTGATTCTTCACTTTCCTAAATACTTATTACTTCTCTAAACATACTCTTTAAAACTGAAACTCTATCTTCTTTTCCTTCTTTACTTCTTCACTTTTCTAAATACTTATTACTTCTCTAAACATACAACTTAAAACTGAAATTCTATCTTCTTTTCTTATATTACTTCTTCACTTTTCTAAATACTTATTACTTCTCTAAACATACAACTTAAAACTGAAACTCTATCTTCTTTTCTTACTTTACTTCTTCACTTTTCTAAATACTTATTACTTCTCTAAACATACTCTTTAAAACTGAAATTCTATCTTCTTTTCTTACTTTGATTCTTCACTTTCCTAAATACTTATTACTTCTCTAAACATACTACTTGAAACTGAAATTCTATCTTCTTTTCTTACCTTACTTCTTCACTTTCCTAAATGCTTATTACTTCTCTAAACATACTCTTTAAAACTGAAACTCTATCTTCTTTTCTTACTTTACTTCTTCACTTTCCTAAATACTTATTACTTCTATAAACATACTACTTAATACTGAAATTCTATCTTCTTTTCCTTTTTCTTCTTCACTTTTCTAAATACTTATTACTTCTCAAAGCATACTCCTTAAACTGAAATTCTATCTTCTTTTCTTACTTTAATTATTCACTTTTCTAAATACTTATTACTTCTCTAAGCATACTCCTTAATACTGAAACTCTATCTTCTTTTCTTACTTTGATTCTTCACTTTCCTAAATACTTATTACTTCTCTAAACATACTCTTTAAAACTGAAACTCTTTCTTCTTTTCTTACTTTGCTTCTTCACTTTTCAAAAATACTTATTACTTCTCAAAGCATACTCACAAAACTAAATTCTATCTTCTTTTCTTACTTTACTTCTTCAATTTTACAAATACTTATTACTTCTCAAAGCATACTCCTTAATACTGAAATTCTATCTTCTTTTCTTACTTTGATTCTTCACTTTCCTAAATACTTATTACTTCTCAAAGCATACTCCTTAAAACTGAAATTCTATCTTCTTTTCTTACTTTACTTCTTCACTTTCCTAAATACTTATTACTTCTCAAAGCATACTCCTTAAAACTGAAACTCTATCTTCTTTTCCTTCTTTACTTCTTCACTTTTCTAAATACTTATTACTTCTCAAAGAATACTCTTTAAAACTGAAACTCTGTCTTCTTTTCTTATATTACTTCTTCACTTTTCTAAATACTTATTACTTCTCTAAACATACTCACAAAACTAAATTCTATCTTCTTTTCTTATATTACTTCTTCACTTTTCTAAATACTTATTACTTCTCTAAACATACTCTTTAAAACTGAAATTCTATCTTCTTTTCTTACTTTGATTCTTCACTTTCCTAAATACTTATTACTTCTCAAAGCATACTCCTTAAAACTGAAATTCTATCTTCTTTTTTTACTTTACTTCTTCAATTTTCTAAATGCTTATTACACCTCTAAACATACTCTTTAAAACTGAAACTCTATCTTTTTTTCCTTTTTCTTCTTCACTTTTCTAAATACTTATTACTTCTCAAAGAATACTCTTTAAAACTGAAACTCTATCTTCTTTTCCTTTTTCTTCTTCACTTTTCTAAATGCTTATTACACCTCTAAACATACTGCTTAAAACTGAAATTCTATCTTCTTTTCTTACTTTACTTCTTCACTTTCCTAAATACTTATTACTTCTCAAAGCATACTCCTTAAAACTGAAATTCAATCTTCTTTTCTTACTTTAATTCTTCACTTTTCTAAATACTTATTACTTCTCTAAACATACTACTTAAAACTGAAATTCTATCTTCTTTTCTTACTTTACTTCTTCACTTTTCTAAATACTTATTACTTCTCTAAACATACTCTTTAAAACTGAAACTCTATCTTCTTTTCTTACCTTACTTCTTCACTTTCCTAAATACTTATTACTTCTCAAAGCATACTCCTTAAACTGAAATTCTATCTTCTTTTCTTACTTTAATTCTTCACTTTTCTAAATACTTATTACTTCTCTAAACATACAACTTAAAACTGAAATTCTATCTTCTTTTCTTACTTTACTTCTTCACTTTTCTAAATACTTATTACTTCTCTAAACATACTCTTTAAAACTGAAACTCTATCTTCTTTTCCTTCTTTACTTCTTCACTTTTCTAAATACTTATTACTTCTCAAAGAATACTCTTTAAAACTGAAACTCTATCTTCCTTTCTTACTTTACTTCTTCACTTTTCTAAATACTTATTACTTCTCAAAGCATACTCCTTAAAACTGAAATTCTATCTTCTTTTCTTACTTTACTTCTTCACTTTTCTAAATACTTATTACTTCTCTAAACATACTCAAAAAACTAAATTCTATCTTCTTTTCTTACTTTACTTCTTCAATTTTACAAATACTTATTACTTCTCAAAGCATACTCCTTAATACTGAAATTCTATCTTCTTTTCTTACTTTGATTCTTCACTTTCCTAAATACTTATTACTTCTCAAAGCATACTCCTTAAACTGAAATTCAATCTTCTTTTCTTACTTTACTTCTTCACTTTTCTAAATACTTATTACTTCTCTAAACATACTCTTTAAAACTGAAACTCTATCTTCTTTTCTTACTTTGATTCTTCACTTTCCTAAATACTTATTACTTCTCTAAACATACTCTTTAAAACTGAAACTCTATCTTCTTTTCCTTCTTTACTTCTTCACTTTTCTAAATACTTATTACTTCTCTAAACATACAACTTAAAACTGAAATTCTATCTTCTTTTCTTACTTTGATTCTTCACTTTCCTAAATACTCATTACTTCTCAAAGCATACTCCTTAATACTGAAATTCAATCTTCTTTTCTTACTTTACTTCTTCACTTTTCTAAATGCTTATTACACCTCTAAACATACTGCTTAAAACTGAAATTCTATCTTCTTTTCTTACTTTACTTCTTCACTTTCCTAAATACTTATTACTTCTCAAAGCATACTCCTTAAAACTGAAATTCTATCTTCTTTTCTTACTTTAATTCTTCACTTTCCTAAATACTTATTACTTCTCTAAACATACTCCTTAAAACTGAAATTCTATCTTCTTTTCCTTTTTCTTCTTCACTTTTCTAAATACTTATTACTTCTCAAAGCATACTCCTTAAACTGAAATTCTATCTTCTTTTCTTACTTTAATTATTCACTTTTCTAAATACTTATTACTTCTCTAAACATACTCTTTAAAACTGAAACTCTATCTTCTTTTCTTACTTTGATTCTTCACTTTCCTAAATACTTATTACTTCTCTAAACATACTCTTTAAAACTGAAACTCTTTCTTCTTTTCTTACTTTGCTTCTTCACTTTTCAAAAATACTTATTACTTCTCAAAGCATACTCACAAAACTAAATTCTATCTTCTTTTCCTTCTTTACTTCTTCACTTTTCTAAATACTTATTACTTCTCAAAGCATACTTCTTAAACTGAAATTCTATCTTCTTTTCTTACTTTACTTCTTCACTTTTCTAAATACTTATTACTTCTCTAAACATACTCACAAAACTGAAATTCAATCTTCTTTTCTTACTTTACTTCTTCACTTTTCTAAATACTTATTACACCTCTAAACATACTGCTTAAAACTGAAATTCAATCTTCTTTTCTTACTTTAATTCTTCACTTTCCTAAATACTTATTACTTCTCTAAACATACTCTTTAAAACTGAAACTCTATCTTCTTTTCCTTCTTTACTTCTTCACTTTTCTAAATACTTATTACTTCTCAAAGCATACTTCTTAAACTGAAATTCTATCTTCTTTTCTTACTTTACTTCTTCACTTTTCTAAATACTTATTACTTCTCAAAGCATAATCACAAAACTAAATTCTATCTTCTTTTCTTACTTTACTTCTTCAATTTTACAAATACTTATTACTTCTCAAAGCATACTCCTTAATACTGAAATTCTATCTTCTTTTCTTACTTTACTTCTTCACTTTCCTAAATACTTATTACTTCTCAAAGCATACTCCTTAAAACTGAAATTCTATCTTCTTTTCTTACTTTACTTCTTCACTTTCCTAAATACTTATTACTTCTCAAAGCATACTCCTTAAAACTGAAACTCTATCTTCTTTTCCTTCTTTACTTCTTCACTTTTCTAAATACTTATTACTTCTCAAAGAATACTCTTTAAAACTGAAACTCTGTCTTCCTTTCTTACTTTACTTCTTCACTTTTCTAAATACTAATACTTCTCTAAACATACTACTTAAAACTGAAATTCTATCTTCTTTTCTTACTTTACTTCTTCACTTTTCTAAATACTTATTACTTCTCTAAACATACTCACAAAACTAAATTCTATCTTCTTTTCTTATATTACTTCTTCACTTTTATAAATACTTATTACTTCTCTAAACATACAACTTAAAACTGAAACTCTATCTTCTTTTCTTACTTTATTTCTTCACTTTCCTAAATACTAATTACTTCTCTAAACATACTACTTAAAACTGAAATTCTATCTTCTTTTCTTACTTTACTTCTTCACTTTCCTAAACACTTATTACTTCTCAAAGCATACTCCTTAAAACTGAAATTCTATCTTCTTTTCTTACTTTACTTCTTCAATTTTCTAAATGCTTATTACACCTCTAAACATACTCTTTAAAACTGAAACTCTATCTTTTTTTCCTTTTTCTTCTTCACTTTTCTAAATACTTATTACTTCTCAAAGAATACTCTTTAAAACTGAAACTCTATCTTCTTTTCCTTTTTCTTCTTCACTTTTCTAAATACTTATTACTTCTCTAAACATACAACTTAAAACTGAAATTCTATCTTCTTTTCTTACTTTGATTCTTCACTTTCCTAAATACTCATTACTTCTCAAAGCATACTCCTTAATACTGAAACTCTATCTTCTTTTCTTACTTTACTTCTTCACTTTTCTAAATACTTATTACTTCTCTAAACATACTACTTAAAACTGAAATTCTATCTTCTTTTCTTACTTTACTTCTTCACTTTTCTAAATACTTATTACTTCTCTAAACATACTCTTTAAAACTGAAACTCTATCTTCTTTTCTTACCTTACTTCTTCACTTTTCTAAATACTTATTACTTCTCTAAACATACAACTTAAAACTGAAACTCTATCTTCTTTTCCTTTTTCTTCTTCACTTTTCTAAATACTTATTACTTCTCAAAGCATACTCCTTAATACTGAAATTCTATCTTCTTTTCTTACTTTACTTCTTCACTTTTCTAAATACTTATTACTTCTCTAAACATACTCTTTAATACTGAAATTCTATCTTCTTTTCTTACTTTACTTCTTCACTTTTCTAAATACTTATTACTTCTCTAAACATACTCTTTAAAACTGAAACTCTATCTTCTTTTCCTTCTTTACTTCTTCACTTTTCTAAATACTTATTACTTCTCAAAGAATACTCTTTAAAACTGAAATTCTATCTTCTTTTCTTACTTTGATTCTTCACTTTCCTAAATACTTATTACTTCTCTAAACATACTCTTTAAAACTGAAACTCTATCTTCTTTTCCTTCTTTACTTCTTCACTTTTCTAAATACTTATTACTTCTCAAAGAATACTCTTTAAAACTGAAACTCTATCTTCCTTTCTTACTTTACTTCTTCACTTTTCTAAATACTTATTACTTCTCAAAGCATACTCCTTAAAACTAAATTCTATCTTCTTTTCTTACTTTACTTCTTCAATTTTACAAATACTTATTACTTCTCAAAGCATACTCCTTAATACTGAAATTCTATCTTCTTTTCTTACTTTGATTCTTCACTTTCCTAAATACTTATTACTTCTCAAAGCATACTCCTTAAACTGAAATTCTATCTTCTTTTCTTACTTTAATTCTTCACTTTTCTAAATACTTATTACTTCTCTAAACATACTCTTTAAAACTGAAACTCTATCTTCTTTTCTTACTTTGATTCTTCACTTTCCTAAATACTTATTACTTCTCTAAACATACTCTTTAAAACTGAAACTCTATCTTCTTTTCCTTCTTTACTTCTTCACTTTTCTAAATACTTATTACTTCTCAAAGCATACTCCTTAAAACTGAAATTCTATCTTCTTTTCTTACTTTACTTCTTCACTTTTCTAAATACTTATTACTTCTCTAAACATACTCCTTAAAACTGAAATTCTATCTTCTTTTCTTACTTTACTTCTTCACTTTTCTAAATACTTATTACTTCTCTAAACATACTCAAAAAACTAAATTCTATCTTCTTTTCTTACTTTACTTCTTCAATTTTACAAATACTTATTACTTCTCAAAGCATACTCCTTAATACTGAAATTCTATCTTCTTTTCTTACTTTGATTCTTCACTTTCCTAAATACTTATTACTTCTCAAAGCATACTCCTTAAACTGAAATTCAATCTTCTTTTCTTACTTTACTTCTTCACTTTTCTAAATACTTATTACTTCTCTAAACATACTCTTTAAAACTGAAACTCTATCTTCTTTTCTTACTTTGATTCTTCACTTTCCTAAATACTTATTACTTCTCTAAACATACTCTTTAAAACTGAAACTCTATCTTCTTTTCCTTCTTTACTTCTTCACTTTTCTAAATGCTTATTACACCTCTAAACATACTGCTTAAAACTGAAATTCTATCTTCTTTTCTTACTTTGATTCTTCACTTTCCTAAATACTCATTACTTCTCAAAGCATACTCCTTAATACTGAAATTCAATCTTCTTTTCTTACTTTACTTCTTCACTTTTCTAAATGCTTATTACACCTCTAAACATACTGCTTAAAACTGAAATTCTATCTTCTTTTCTTACTTTACTTCTTCACTTTCCTAAATACTTATTACTTCTCAAAGCATACTCCTTAAAACTGAAATTCAATCTTCTTTTCTTACTTTAATTCTTCACTTTCCTAAATACTTATTACTTCTCTAAACATACTCCTTAAAACTGAAATTCTATCTTCTTTTCCTTTTTCTTCTTCACTTTTCTAAATACTTATTACTTCTCTAAACATACAACTTAAAACTGAAATTCAATCTTCTTTTCTTACTTTACTTCTTCACTTTTCTAAATACTTATTACACCTCTAAACATACTGCTTAAAACTGAAATTCAATCTTCTTTTCTTACTTTAATTCTTCACTTTCCTAAATACTTATTACTTCTCTAAACATACTCTTTAAAACTGAAACTCTATCTTCTTTTCCTTCTTTACTTCTTCACTTTTCTAAATACTTATTACTTCTCAAAGCATACTTCTTAAACTGAAATTCTATCTTCTTTTCTTACTTTACTTCTTCACTTTTCTAAATACTTATTACTTCTCTAAACATACTCACAAAACTGAAATTCAATCTTCTTTTCTTACTTTACTTCTTCACTTTTCTAAATACTTATTACACCTCTAAACATACTGCTTAAAACTGAAATTCAATCTTCTTTTCTTACTTTAATTCTTCACTTTCCTAAATACTTATTACTTCTCTAAACATACTCTTTAAAACTGAAACTCTATCTTCTTTTCCTTCTTTACTTCTTCACTTTTCTAAATACTTATTACTTCTCAAAGCATACTTCTTAAACTGAAATTCTATCTTCTTTTCTTACTTTACTTCTTCACTTTTCTAAATACTTATTACTTCTCTAAACATACTCACAAAACTAAATTCTATCTTCTTTTCTTACTTTACTTCTTCACTTTTCTAAATACTTATTACACCTCTAAACATACTGCTTAAAACTGAAATTCAATCTTCTTTTCTTACTTTAATTCTTCACTTTCCTAAATACTTATTACTTCTCTAAACATACTCTTTAAAACTGAAACTCTATCTTCTTTTCCTTCTTTACTTCTTCACTTTTCTAAATACTTATTACTTCTCAAAGCATACTCCTTAAACTGAAATTCTATCTTCTTTTCTTACTTTAATTATTCACTTTTCTAAATACTTATTACTTCTCTAAGCATACTCCTTAATACTGAAACTCTATCTTCTTTTCTTACTTTGATTCTTCACTTTCCTAAATACTTATTACTTCTCTAAACATACTCTTTAAAACTGAAACTCTTTCTTCTTTTCTTACTTTGCTTCTTCACTTTTCAAAAATACTTATTACTTCTCAAAGCATACTCACAAAACTAAATTCTATCTTCTTTTCTTACTTTACTTCTTCAATTTTACAAATACTTATTACTTCTCAAAGCATACTCCTTAATACTGAAATTCTATCTTCTTTTCTTACTTTGATTCTTCACTTTCCTAAATACTTATTACTTCTCAAAGCATACTCCTTAAAACTGAAATTCTATCTTCTTTTCTTACTTTACTTCTTCACTTTCCTAAATACTTATTACTTCTCAAAGCATACTCCTTAAAACTGAAACTCTATCTTCTTTTCCTTCTTTACTTCTTCACTTTTCTAAATACTTATTACTTCTCAAAGAATACTCTTTAAAACTGAAACTCTGTCTTCTTTTCTTATATTACTTCTTCACTTTTCTAAATACTTATTACTTCTCTAAACATACTCACAAAACTAAATTCTATCTTCTTTTCTTATATTACTTCTTCACTTTTATAAATACTTATTACTTCTCTAAACATACAACTTAAAACTGAAATTCTATCTTCTTTTCTTACTTTAATTATTCACTTTTCTAAATACTTATTACTTCTCTAAACATACTCTTTAAAACTGAAATTCTATCTTCTTTTCTTACTTTGATTCTTCACTTTCCTAAACACTTATTACTTCTCAAAGCATACTCCTTAAAACTGAAATTCTATCTTCTTTTCTTACTTTACTTCTTCAATTTTCTAAATGCTTATTACACCTCTAAACATACTCTTTAAAACTGAAACTCTATCTTTTTTTCCTTTTTCTTCTTCACTTTTCTAAATACTTATTACTTCTCAAAGAATACTCTTTAAAACTGAAACTCTATCTTCTTTTCCTTTTTCTTCTTCACTTTTCTAAATACTTATTACTTCTCTAAACATACTACTTAAAACTGAAATTCTATCTTCTTTTCTTACTTTAATTCTTCACTTTTCTAAATACTTAAATCTTCTCAAAGAATACTCTTTAAAACTGAAACTCTATCTTCTTTTCTTACTTTACTTCTTCACTTTTCTAAATACTTATTACTTCTCTAAACATACTACTTAAAACTGAAACTCTATCTTCTTTTCTTACTTTACTTCTTCACTTTTCTAAATACTTATTACTTCTCTAAACATACTCTTTAAAACTGAAACTCTATCTTCTTTTCTTACCTTACTTCTTCACTTTCCTAAATACTTATTACTTCTCAAAGCATACTCCTTAAACTGAAATTCTATCTTCTTTTCTTACTTTAATTCTTCACTTTTCTAAATACTTATTACTTCTCAAAGAATACTCTTTAAAACTGAAACTCTATCTTCTTTTCTTACTTTACTTCTTCACTTTTCTAAATACTTATTACTTCTCTAAACATACTACTTAAAACTGAAACTCTATCTTCTTTTCCTTCTTTACTTCTTCACTTTTCTAAATACTTATTACTTCTCAAAGAATACTCTTTAAAACTGAAACTCTATCTTCCTTTCTTACTTTACTTCTTCACTTTTCTAAATACTTATTACTTCTCAAAGCATACTCCTTAAAACTGAAATTCTATCTTCTTTTCTTACTTTACTTCTTCACTTTTCTAAATACTTATTACTTCTCTAAACATACTCAAAAAACTAAATTCTATCTTCTTTTCTTACTTTACTTCTTCAATTTTACAAATACTTATTACTTCTCAAAGCATACTCCTTAATACTGAAATTCTATCTTCTTTTCTTACTTTGATTCTTCACTTTCCTAAATACTTATTACTTCTCAAAGCATACTCCTTAAACTGAAATTCAATCTTCTTTTCTTACTTTACTTCTTCACTTTTCTAAATACTTATTACTTCTCTAAACATACTCTTTAAAACTGAAACTCTATCTTCTTTTCTTACTTTGATTCTTCACTTTCCTAAATACTTATTACTTCTCTAAACATACTCTTTAAAACTGAAACTCTATCTTCTTTTCCTTCTTTACTTCTTCACTTTTCTAAATACTTATTACTTCTCTAAACATACAACTTAAAACTGAAATTCTATCTTCTTTTCTTACTTTGATTCTTCACTTTCTTAAATACTCATTACTTCTCAAAGCATACTCCTTAATACTGAAATTCAATCTTCTTTTCTTACTTTACTTCTTCACTTTTCTAAATGCTTATTACACCTCTAAACATACTGCTTAAAACTGAAATTCTATCTTCTTTTCTTACTTTACTTCTTCACTTTCCTAAATACTTATTACTTCTCAAAGCATACTCCTTAAAACTGAAATTCTATCTTCTTTTCTTACTTTAATTCTTCACTTTCCTAAATACTTATTACTTCTCTAAACATACTCCTTAAAACTGAAATTCTATCTTCTTTTCCTTTTTCTTCTTCACTTTTCTAAATACTTATTACTTCTCAAAGCATACTCCTTAAACTGAAATTCTATCTTCTTTTCTTACTTTAATTATTCACTTTTCTAAATACTTATTACTTCTCTAAACATACTCTTTAAAACTGAAACTCTATCTTCTTTTCTTACTTTGATTCTTCACTTTCCTAAATACTTATTACTTCTCTAAACATACTCTTTAAAACTGAAACTCTTTCTTCTTTTCTTACTTTGCTTCTTCACTTTTCAAAAATACTTATTACTTCTCAAAGCATACTCACAAAACTAAATTCTATCTTCTTTTCTTACTTTACTTCTTCAATTTTACAAATACTTATTACTTCTCAAAGCATACTCCTTAATACTGAAATTCTATCTTCTTTTCTTACTTTGATTCTTCACTTTCCTAAATACTTATTACTTCTCAAAGCATACTCCTTAAAACTGAAATTCTATCTTCTTTTCTTACTTTACTTCTTCACTTTCCTAAATACTTATTACTTCTCAAAGCATACTCCTTAAAACTGAAACTCTATCTTCTTTTCCTTCTTTACTTCTTCACTTTTCTAAATACTTATTACTTCTCAAAGAATACTCTTTAAAACTGAAACTCTGTCTTCCTTTCTTACTTTACTTCTTCACTTTTCTAAATACTAATACTTCTCTAAACATACTACTTAAAACTGAAATTCTATCTTCTTTTCTTACTTTACTTCTTCACTTTTCTAAATACTTATTACTTCTCTAAACATACTCACAAAACTAAATTCTATCTTCTTTTCTTATATTACTTCTTCACTTTTATAAATACTTATTACTTCTCTAAACATACAACTTAAAACTGAAACTCTATCTTCTTTTCTTACTTTATTTCTTCACTTTCCTAAATACTAATTACTTCTCTAAACATACTACTTAAAACTGAAATTCTATCTTCTTTTCTTACTTTACTTCTTCACTTTCCTAAACACTTATTACTTCTCTAAACATACTCCTTAAAACTGAAATTCTATCTTCTTTTCTTACTTTACTTCTTCAATTTTCTAAATGCTTATTACACCTCTAAACATACTCTTTAAAACTGAAACTCTATCTTTTTTTCCTTTTTCTTCTTCACTTTTCTAAATACTTATTACTTCTCAAAGAATACTCTTTAAAACTGAAACTCTATCTTCTTTTCCTTTTTCTTCTTCACTTTTCTAAATACTTATTACTTCTCAAAGCATACTCCTTAATACTGAAATTCTATCTTCTTTTCTTACTTTACTTCTTCACTTTTCTAAATACTTATTACTTCTCTAAACATACTCTTTAAAACTGAAACTCTATCTTCTTTTCCTTCTTTACTTCTTCACTTTTCTAAATACTTATTACTTCTCAAAGAATACTCTTTAAAACTGAAACTCTATCTTCCTTTCTTACTTTACTTCTTCACTTTTCTAAATACTTATTACTTCTCAAAGCATACTCCTTAAAACTGAAATTCTATCTTCTTTTCTTACTTTACTTCTTCACTTTTCTAAATACTTATTACTTCTCTAAACATACTCAAAAAACTAAATTCTATCTTCTTTTCTTACTTTACTTCTTCAATTTTACAAATACTTATTACTTCTCAAAGCATACTCCTTAATACTGAAATTCTATCTTCTTTTCTTACTTTGATTCTTCACTTTCCTAAATACTTATTACTTCTCAAAGCATACTCCTTAAACTGAAATTCTATCTTCTTTTCTTACTTTAATTCTTCACTTTTCTAAATACTTATTACTTCTCTAAACATACTCTTTAAAACTGAAACTCTATCTTCTTTTCTTACTTTGATTCTTCACTTTCCTAAATACTTATTACTTCTCTAAACATACTCTTTAAAACTGAAACTCTATCTTCTTTTCCTTCTTTACTTCTTCACTTTTCTAAATACTTATTACTTCTCAAAGCATACTCCTTAAAACTGAAATTCTATCTTCTTTTCTTACCTTACTTCTTCACTTTCCTAAATACTTATTACTTCTCAAAGCATACTCCTTAAAACTGAAATTCTATCTTCTTTTCTTACTTTACTTCTTCACTTTTCTAAATACTTATTACTTCTCTAAACATACTCAAAAAACTAAATTCTATCTTCTTTTCTTACTTTACTTCTTCAATTTTACAAATACTTATTACTTCTCAAAGCATACTCCTTAATACTGAAATTCTATCTTCTTTTCTTACTTTGATTCTTCACTTTCCTAAATACTTATTACTTCTCAAAGCATACTCCTTAAACTGAAATTCAATCTTCTTTTCTTACTTTACTTCTTCACTTTTCTAAATACTTATTACTTCTCTAAACATACTCTTTAAAACTGAAACTCTATCTTCTTTTCTTACTTTGATTCTTCACTTTCCTAAATACTTATTACTTCTCTAAACATACTCTTTAAAACTGAAACTCTATCTTCTTTTCCTTCTTTACTTCTTCACTTTTCTAAATGCTTATTACACCTCTAAACATACTGCTTAAAACTGAAATTCTATCTTCTTTTCTTACTTTGATTCTTCACTTTCCTAAATACTCATTACTTCTCAAAGCATACTCCTTAATACTGAAATTCAATCTTCTTTTCTTACTTTACTTCTTCACTTTTCTAAATGCTTATTACACCTCTAAACATACTGCTTAAAACTGAAATTCTATCTTCTTTTCTTACTTTACTTCTTCACTTTTCTAAATGCTTATTACTTTTCAAAGAATACTCCTTAAAACTGAAATTCAATCTTCTTTTCTTACTTTAATTCTTCACTTTCCTAAATACTTATTACTTCTCTAAACATACTCCTTAAAACTGAAATTCTATCTTCTTTTCCTTTTTCTTCTTCACTTTTCTAAATACTTATTACTTCTCTAAACATACAACTTAAAACTGAAATTCAATCTTCTTTTCTTACTTTACTTCTTCACTTTTCTAAATACTTATTACTTCTCAAAGCATACTCCTTAAACTGAAATTCAATCTTCTTTTCTTACTTTACTTCTTCACTTTTCTAAATACTTATTACTTCTCTAAACATACTCTTTAAAACTGAAACTCTATCTTCTTTTCTTACTTTGATTCTTCACTTTCCTAAATACTTATTACTTCTCTAAACATACTCTTTAAAACTGAAACTCTATCTTCTTTTCCTTCTTTACTTCTTCACTTTTCTAAATGCTTATTACACCTCTAAACATACTGCTTAAAACTGAAATTCTATCTTCTTTTCTTACTTTGATTCTTCACTTTCCTAAATACTCATTACTTCTCAAAGCATACTCCTTAATACTGAAATTCAATCTTCTTTTCTTACTTTACTTCTTCACTTTTCTAAATGCTTATTACACCTCTAAACATACTGCTTAAAACTGAAATTCTATCTTCTTTTCTTACTTTACTTCTTCACTTTTCTAAATGCTTATTACTTTTCAAAGAATACTCCTTAAAACTGAAATTCAATCTTCTTTTCTTACTTTAATTCTTCACTTTCCTAAATACTTATTACTTCTCTAAACATACTCCTTAAAACTGAAATTCTATCTTCTTTTCCTTTTTCTTCTTCACTTTTCTAAATACTTATTACTTCTCTAAACATACTGCTTAAAACTGAAATTCTATCTTCTTTTCTTACTTTACTTCTTCACTTTTCTAAATACTTATTACACCTCTAAACATACTGCTTAAAACTGAAATTCAATCTTCTTTTCTTACTTTAATTCTTCACTTTCCTAAATACTTATTACTTCTCTAAACATACTCTTTAAAACTGAAACTCTATCTTCTTTTCCTTCTTTACTTCTTCACTTTTCTAAATACTTATTACTTCTCAAAGCATACTTCTTAAACTGAAATTCTATCTTCTTTTCTTACTTTACTTCTTCACTTTTCTAAATACTTATTACTTCTCTAAACATACTCACAAAACTGAAATTCAATCTTCTTTTCTTACTTTACTTCTTCACTTTTCTAAATACTTATTACACCTCTAAACATACTGCTTAAAACTGAAATTCAATCTTCTTTTCTTACTTTAATTCTTCACTTTCCTAAATACTTATTACTTCTCTAAACATACTCTTTAAAACTGAAACTCTATCTTCTTTTCCTTCTTTACTTCTTCACTTTTCTAAATACTTATTACTTCTCAAAGCATACTTCTTAAACTGAAATTCTATCTTCTTTTCTTACTTTACTTCTTCACTTTTCTAAATACTTATTACTTCTCTAAACATACTCACAAAACTAAATTCTATCTTCTTTTCTTATATTACTTCTTCACTTTTCTAAATACTTATTACTTCTCAAAGCATACTCCTTAAACTGAAATTCTATCTTCTTTTCTTACTTTACTTCTTCACTTTTCTAAATACTTATTACTTCTCAAAGCATACTCCTTAAACTGAAATTCTATCTTCTTTTCTTACTTTGATTCTTCACTTTCCTAAATACTTATTACTTCTCAAAGAATACTCTTTAAAACTGAAATTCTATCTTCTTTTCTTACTTTACTTCTTCACTTTCCTAAATACTTATTACTTCTCTAAACATACTCACAAAACTAAATTCTATCTTCTTTTCTTATATTACTTCTTCACTTTTATAAATACTTATTACTTCTCAAAGCATACTCCTTAAAACTGAAATTCTATCTTCTTTTCTTACTTTGATTCTTCACTTTCCTAAATACTTATTACTTCTCAAAGCATACTCCTTAAAACTGAAATTCTATCTTCTTTTTTTACTTTACTTCTTCACTTTCCTAAATACTTATTACTTCTCTAAACATACTCCTTAAAACTGAAATTCTATTTTTTTTTCTTACTTTACTTCTTCACTTTTCAAAATACTTATTACTTCTCTAAACATACTACTTAAAACTGAAATTCTATCTTCTTTTCTTACTTTACTTCTTCACTTTTCTAAATACTTATTACTTCTCTAAACATACTCCTTAAAACTGAAATTCTATTTTCTTTTCTTACTTTACTTCTTCACTTTTCTAAATACTTATTACTTCTCTAAACATACTCCTTAAAACTGAAATTCTATCTTCTTTTCCTTTTTCTTCTTCACTTTTCTAAATACTTATTACTTCTCAAAGCATACTCCTTAAACTGAAATTCTATCTTCTTTTCTTACTTTAATTATTCACTTTCCTAAATACTTATTACTTCTCTAAACATACTCTTTAAAACTGAAACTCTATCTTCTTTTCCTTCTTTACTTCTTCACTTTTCTAAATGCTTATTACACCTCTAAACATACAACTTAAAACTGAAATTCTATCTTCTTTTCTTATATTACTTCTTCACTTTTCTAAATACTTATTACTTCTCTAAACATACAACTTAAAACTGAAACTCTATCTTCTTTTCTTATATTACTTCTTCACTTTTCTAAATACTTATTACTTCTCTAAACATACTCTTTAAAACTGAAATTCTATCTTCTTTTCTTACTTTGATTCTTCACTTTCCTAAATACTTATTACTTCTCTAAACATACTACTTAAAACTGAAATTAATTCTTCTTTTCTTACCTTACTTCTTCACTTTCCTAAATACTTATTACTTCTCAAAGCATACTCCTTAAACTGAAATTCTATCTTCTTTTCTTACTTTAATTATTCACTTTTCTAAATACTTATTACTTCTCTAAACATACTCTTTAAAACTGAAATTCT
Source organism: Loxodes magnus (assembly GCA_946699065.1). Taxonomy (NCBI): domain Eukaryota; phylum Ciliophora; class Karyorelictea; order Loxodida; family Loxodidae; genus Loxodes; species Loxodes magnus. The sequence continues at coordinate 70,638 of CAMPDV010000356.1, read as the reverse complement.
ATCTTCTTTTCTTACTTTACTTCTTCACTTTTCTAAATGCTTATTACTTCTCTAAACATACTCCTTAAAACTGAAATTAATTCTTCTTTTCTTACTTTGATTCTTGACTTTTCTAAATGCTTATTACTTCTCAAAGAATACTCCTTAAAACTGAAATTCTATTTTCTTTTCTTATTTTACTTCTTCACTTTTCTAAATACTTATTACTTCTCAAAGCATACTCCTTAAAACTGAAATTCTATCTTCTTTTCTTACTTTGATTCTTCACTTTCCTAAATGCTTATTACACCTCTAAACATACTGCTTAAAACTGAAATTCTATCTCTTTTCTTACTTTGATTCTTCACTTTCCTAAATGCTTATTACTTCTCAAAGCATACTCCTTAAACTTAAACTCTATCTTCTTTTTTTACTTTACTTCTTCACTTTTCTAAATGCTTATTACACCTCTAAACATACTGCTTAAAACTGAAATTCTATCTTCTTTTCTTACCTTACTTCTTCACTTTACTAAATGCTTATTACTTCTCAAAGCATACTCCTTAAACTGAAATTCTATCTTCTTTTCTTACTTTAATTATTCACTTTTCTAAATACTTATTACTTCTCTAAACATACTCTTTAAAACTGAAATTCTATCTTCTTTTCTTACTTTGATTCTTCACTTTACTAAATGCTTATTACTTCTCAAAGCATACTCCTTAAACTGAAATTCTATCTTCTTTTCTTACTTTGATTCTTCACTTTCCTAAATACTTATTACTTCTCAAAGAATACTCTTTAAAACTGAAATTCTATCTTCTTTTCTTACTTTACTTCTTCACTTTTCTAAATGCTTATTACTTCTCAAAGAATACTCCTTAAAACTGAAATTCTATTTTCTTTTCTTATTTTACTTCTTCACTTTCCTAAATGCTTATTACACCTCTAAACATACTGCTTAAAACTGAAATTCTATCTCTTTTCTTACTTTGATTCTTCACTTTCCTAAATACTTATTACTTCTCAAAGCATACTCCTTAAACTGAAATTCTATCTTCTTTTCTTACTTTGATTCTTCACTTTCCTAAATACTTATTACTTCTCAAAGAATACTCTTTAAAACTGAAATTCTATCTTCTTTTCTTACTTTACTTCTTCACTTTCCTAAATGCTTATTACTTCTCAAAGCATACTCCTTAAACTGAAATTCTATCTTCTTTTCTTACTTTAATTATTCACTTTTCTAAATACTTATTACTTCTCTAAACATACTCTTTAAAACTGAAATTCTATCTTCTTTTCTTACTTTGATTCTTCACTTTCCTAAATACTTATTACTTCTCAAAGCATACTCCTTAAACTTAAACTCTATCTTCTTTTTTTACTTTACTTCTTCACTTTCCTAAATACTAATTACTTCTCTAAACATACTACTTAAAACTGAAATTCTATCTTCTTTTCTTACTTTACTTCTTCACTTTCCTAAACACTTATTACTTCTCTAAACATACTCCTTAAAACTGAAATTCTATCTTCTTTTCTTACTTTACTTCTTCAATTTTCTAAATGCTTATTACACCTCTAAACATACTCTTTAAAACTGAAATTCTATCTTCTTTTCTTACTTTACTTCTTCACTTTTCTAAATGCTTATTACTTCTCTAAACATACTCCTTAAAACTGAAATTAATTCTTCTTTTCTTACTTTGATTCTTGACTTTTCTAAATGCTTATTACTTCTCAAAGAATACTCCTTAAAACTGAAATTCTATTTTCTTTTCTTATTTTACTTCTTCACTTTCCTAAATGCTTATTACTTCTCAAAGCATACTCCTTAAAACTGAAATTCTATCTTCTTTTCTTATATTACTTCTTCACTTTTCTAAATACTTATTACTTCTCTAAACATACAACTTAATACTGAAATTCTATCTTCTTTTCTTACTTTATTTCTTCACTTTCCTAAATACTAATTACTTCTCTAAACATACTACTTAAAACTGAAATTCTATCTTCTTTTCTTATATTACTTCTTCACTTTTCTAAATACTTATTACTTCTCAAAGCATACTCCTTAAAACTGAAATTCTATCTTCTTTTCTTACTTTGATTCTTCACTTTCCTAAATACTTATTACTTCTCAAAGCATACTCCTTAAAACTGAAATTCAATCTTCTTTTCTTACTTTGATTCTTCACTTTTCTAAATACTTATTACTTCTCTAAACATACTCACAAAACTAAATTCTATCTTCTTTTCTTATATTACTTCTTCACTTTCCTAAATACTTATTACTTCTCAAAGCATACTCCTTAAACTGAAATTCTATCTTCTTTTCTTACTTTACTTCTTCACTTTCCTAAATACTTATTACTTCTCTAAACATACTCACAAAACTAAATTCTATCTTCTTTTCTTATATTACTTCTTCACTTTTCTAAATACTTATTACTTCTCAAAGCATACTCCTTAAAACTGAAATTCTATCTTCTTTTCCTTTTTCTTCTTCACTTTTCTAAATACTTATTACTTCTCTAAACATACTGCTTAAAACTGAAATTCTATCTTCTTTTCTTACTTTGATTCTTCACTTTCCTAAATACTTATTACTTCTCAAAGCATACTCCTTAATACTGAAATTCTATCTTCTTTTCTTACTTTACTTCTTCAATTTTCTAAAAACTTATTACTTCTCTAAACATACTCTTTAAAACTGAAACTCTATCTTCTTTTCTTACTTTACTTCTTCACTTTTCTAAATACTTATTACTTCTCTAAACATACTCTTTAAAACTGAAACTCTATCTTCTTTTCCTTTTTCTTCTTCACTTTTCTAAATGCTTATTACACCTCTAAACATACTGCTTAAAACTGAAATTCTATCTTCTTTTCTTACTTTGATTCTTCACTTTCCTAAATACTTATTACTTCTCAAAGCATACTCCTTAAAACTGAAATTCTATCTTCTTTTCTTATATTACTTCTTCACTTTTCTAAATACTTATTACTTCTCTAAACATACAACTTAAAACTGAAACTCTATCTTCTTTTCTTACTTTACTTCTTCACTTTTCTAAATACTTATTACACCTCTAAACATACTGCTTAAAACTGAAATTCTATCTTCTTTTCTTACTTTGATTCTTCACTTTCCTAAATACTTATTACTTCTCTAAACATACTACTTAAAACTGAAATTAATTCTTCTTTTCTTACCTTACTTCTTCACTTTCCTAAATACTTATTACTTCTCAAAGCATACTCCTTAAACTGAAATTCTATCTTCTTTTCTTACTTTAATTATTCACTTTTCTAAATACTTATTACTTCTCTAAACATACTCTTTAAAACTGAAATTCTATCTTCTTTTCTTACTTTACTTCTTCACTTTTCTAAATGCTTATTACTTCTCAAAGCATTCTCTTTAAAACTTAAACTCTATCTTCTTTTTTTACTTTACTTCTTCACTTTTCTAAATACTTATTACTTCTCAAAGAATACTCCTTAAAACTGAAATTCTATTTTCTTTTCTTATTTTACTTCTTCACTTTTCTAAATACTTATTACTTCTCAAAGCATACTCCTTAAAACTGAAATTCTATCTTCTTTTCTTACTTTGATTCTTCACTTTCCTAAATACTTATTACTTCTCTAAACATACTACTTAAAACTGAAACTCTATCTTCTTTTCCTTTTTCTTCTTCACTTTCCTAAATGCTTATTACTTCTCAAAGCATACTCCTTAAACTGAAATTCTATCTTCTTTTCTTACTTTAATTATTCACTTTTCTAAATACTTATTACTTCTCTAAACATACTCTTTAAAACTGAAACTCTATCTTCTTTTCTTACTTTGATTCTTCACTTTCCTAAATACTTATTACTTCTCTAAACATACTCTTTAAAACTGAAACTCTATCTTCTTTTCTTACTTTAATTCTTCACTTTTCTAAATACTTATTACTTCTCTAAACATACAACTTAAAACTGAAATTCTATCTTCTTTTCTTACTTTACTTCTTCACTTTTCTAAATACTTATTACTTCTCTAAACATACTCTTTAAAACTGAAATTCTATCTTCTTTTCCTTTTACTTCTTCACTTTTCTAAATACTTATTACTTCTCAAAGCATACTCCTTAAACTGAAATTCTATCTTCTTTTCTTACTTTAATTATTCACTTTCCTAAATACTTATTACTTCTCTAAACATACTCTTTAAAACTGAAACTCTATCTTCTTTTCCTTCTTTACTTCTTCACTTTTCTAAATGCTTATTACACCTCTAAACATACAACTTAAAACTGAAATTCTATCTTCTTTTCTTATATTACTTCTTCACTTTTCTAAATACTTATTACTTCTCTAAACATACAACTTAAAACTGAAACTCTATCTTCTTTTCTTATATTACTTCTTCACTTTTCTAAATACTTATTACTTCTCAAAGCATACTCCTTAAACTGAAATTCTATCTTCTTTTCTTACTTTAATTATTCACTTTTCTAAATACTTATTACTTCTCTAAACATACTCTTTAAAACTGAAATTCTATCTTCTTTTCTTACTTTACTTCTTCACTTTTCTAAATGCTTATTACTTCTCTAAACATACTCCTTAAAACTGAAATTAATTCTTCTTTTCTTACTTTGATTCTTGACTTTTCTAAATGCTTATTACTTCTCAAAGAATACTCCTTAAAACTGAAATTCTATTTTCTTTTCTTATTTTACTTCTTCACTTTTCTAAATACTTATTACTTCTCAAAGCATACTCCTTAAAACTGAAATTCTATCTTCTTTTCTTACTTTGATTCTTCACTTTCCTAAATGCTTATTACTTCTCAAAGCATACTCCTTAAAACTGAAATTCTATTTTCTTTTCTTATTTTACTTCTTCACTTTTCTAAATACTTATTACTTCTCAAAGCATACTCCTTAAAACTGAAATTCTATTTTCTTTTCTTATTTTACTTCTTCACTTTTCTAAATACTTATTACTTCTCAAAGCATACTCCTTAAAACTGAAATTCTATCTCTTTTCTTACTTTGATTCTTCACTTTCCTAAATGCTTATTACTTCTCAAAGCATACTCCTTAAAACTGAAATTCTATCTTCTTTTCTTACTTTGATTCTTCACTTTCCTAAATACTTATTACTTCTCAAAGAATACTCTTTAAAACTGAAATTCTATCTTCTTTTCTTACTTTACTTCTTCACTTTTCTAAATACTTATTACTTCTCAAAGAATACTCCTTAAAACTGAAATTCTATCTTCTTTTCTTACCTTACTTCTTCACTTTACTAAATGCTTATTACTTCTCAAAGAATACTCCTTAAACTGAAATTCTATCTTCTTTTCTTACTTTGATTCTTCACTTTCCTAAATACTTATTACTTCTCAAAGAATACTCTTTAAAACTGAAATTCTATCTTCTTTTCTTACTTTACTTCTTCACTTTTCTAAATGCTTATTACTTCTCAAAGCATACTCCTTAAACTGAAATTCTATCTTCTTTTCTTACTTTGATTCTTCACTTTCCTAAATACTTATTACTTCTCAAAGAATACTCTTTAAAACTGAAATTCTATCTTCTTTTCTTACTTTACTTCTTCACTTTTCTAAATGCTTATTACTTCTCAAAGAATACTCCTTAAAACTGAAATTCTATTTTCTTTTCTTATTTTACTTCTTCACTTTCCTAAATGCTTATTACACCTCTAAACATACTGCTTAAAACTGAAATTCTATCTCTTTTCTTACTTTGATTCTTCACTTTCCTAAATACTTATTACACCTCTAAACATACTGCTTAAAACTGAAATTCTATCTTCTTTTCTTACTTTACTTCTTCACTTTTCTAAATGCTTATTACTTCTCTAAACATACTACTTAAAACTGAAATTCTATCTTCTTTTCTTATATTACTTCTTCACTTTTCTAAATACTTATTACTTCTCTAAACATACTACTTAAAACTGAAATTCTATCTTCTTTTCTTACTTTGATTCTTCACTTTCCTAAATACTCATTACTTCTCAAAGCATACTGCTTAAAACTGAAATTCTATCTTCTTTTCTTACTTTACTTCTTCACTTTTCTAAATGCTTATTACTTCTCTAAACATACTACTTAAAACTGAAATTCTATCTTCTTTTCTTATATTACTTCTTCACTTTTCTAAATACTTATTACTTCTCTAAACATACAACTTAATACTGAAATTCTATCTTCTTTTCTTACTTTACTTCTTCACTTTTCTAAATGCTTATTACACCTCTAAACATACTGCTTAAAACTGAAATTCTATCTTCTTTTCTTACTTTACTTCTTCACTTTCCTAAATACTTATTACTTCTCAAAGCATACTCCTTAAAACTGAAATTAATTCTTCTTTTCTTACTTTGATTCTTGACTTTTCTAAATGCTTATTACTTCTCAAAGAATACTCCTTAAAACTGAAATTCTATTTTCTTTTCTTATTTTACTTCTTCACTTTTCTAAATACTTATTACTTCTCTAAACATACTCTTTAAAACTGAAATTCTATCTTCTTTTCTTACTTTACTTCTTCACTTTTCTAAATGCTTATTACTTCTCAAAGCATTCTCTTTAAAACTTAAACTCTATCTTCTTTTTTTACTTTACTTCTTCACTTTTCTAAATGCTTATTACACCTCTAAACATACAACTTAAAACTGAAATTCTATCTTCTTTTCTTATATTACTTCTTCACTTTTCTAAATACTTATTACTTCTCTAAACATACAACTTAAAACTGAAACTCTATCTTCTTTTCTTATATTACTTCTTCACTTTTCTAAATACTTATTACTTCTCTAAACATACAACTTAAAACTGAAACTCTATCTTCTTTTCTTACTTTACTTCTTCACTTTTCTAAATACTTATTACTTCTCTAAACATACTCTTTAAAACTGAAATTCTATCTTCTTTTCTTACTTTGATTCTTCACTTTCCTAAATACTTATTACTTCTCTAAACATACTACTTGAAACTGAAATTCTATCTTCTTTTCTTACCTTACTTCTTCACTTTCCTAAATGCTTATTACTTCTCTAAACATACTACTTAAAACTGAAATTCTATCTTCTTTTCTTACTTTAATTATTCACTTTTCTAAATACTTATTACTTCTCTAAACATACTCTTTAAAACTGAAATTCTATCTTCTTTTCTTACTTTGATTCTTCACTTTCCTAAATACTTATTACTTCTCTAAACATACTACTTAAAACTGAAATTAATTCTTCTTTTCTTACCTTACTTCTTCACTTTCCTAAATACTTATTACTTCTCAAAGCATACTCCTTAAACTGAAATTCTATCTTCTTTTCTTACTTTAATTATTCACTTTTCTAAATACTTATTACTTCTCTAAACATACTCTTTAAAACTGAAATTCTATCTTCTTTTCTTACTTTACTTCTTCACTTTTCTAAATGCTTATTACTTCTCAAAGCATTCTCTTTAAAACTTAAACTCTATCTTCTTTTTTTACTTTACTTCTTCACTTTTCTAAATGCTTATTACTTCTCAAAGCATACTCCTTAAACTGAAATTCTATCTTCTTTTCTTACTTTGATTCTTCACTTTCCTAAATACTTATTACTTCTCAAAGAATACTCTTTAAAACTGAAATTCTATCTTCTTTTCTTACTTTACTTCTTCACTTTTCTAAATGCTTATTACTTCTCAAAGAATACTCCTTAAAACTGAAATTCTATTTTCTTTTCTTATTTTACTTCTTCACTTTCCTAAATGCTTATTACACCTCTAAACATACTGCTTAAAACTGAAATTCTATCTCTTTTCTTACTTTGATTCTTCACTTTCCTAAATACTTATTACACCTCTAAACATACTGCTTAAAACTGAAATTCTATCTTCTTTTCTTACTTTACTTCTTCACTTTTCTAAATGCTTATTACTTCTCTAAACATACTACTTAAAACTGAAATTCTATCTTCTTTTCTTATATTACTTCTTCACTTTTCTAAATACTTATTACTTCTCTAAACATACAACTTAAAACTGAAATTCTATCTTCTTTTCTTACTTTGATTCTTCACTTTCCTAAATACTCATTACTTCTCAAAGCATACTGCTTAAAACTGAAATTCTATCTTCTTTTCTTACTTTACTTCTTCACTTTTCTAAATGCTTATTACTTCTCTAAACATACTACTTAAAACTGAAATTCTATCTTCTTTTCTTATATTACTTCTTCACTTTTCTAAATACTTATTACTTCTCTAAACATACAACTTAATACTGAAATTCTATCTTCTTTTCTTACTTTACTTCTTCACTTTTCTAAATGCTTATTACACCTCTAAACATACTGCTTAAAACTGAAATTCTATCTTCTTTTCTTACTTTACTTCTTCACTTTCCTAAATACTTATTACTTCTCAAAGCATACTCCTTAAAACTGAAATTAATTCTTCTTTTCTTACTTTGATTCTTGACTTTTCTAAATGCTTATTACTTCTCAAAGAATACTCCTTAAAACTGAAATTCTATTTTCTTTTCTTATTTTACTTCTTCACTTTTCTAAATACTTATTACTTCTCAAAGCATACTCCTTAAACTGAAATTCTATCTTCTTTTCTTACTTTAATTATTCACTTTTCTAAATACTTATTACTTCTCTAAACATACTCTTTAAAACTGAAACTCTATCTTCTTTTCCTTCTTTACTTCTTCACTTTTCTAAATGCTTATTACACCTCTAAACATACAACTTAAAACTGAAATTCTATCTTCTTTTCTTATATTACTTCTTCACTTTTCTAAATACTTATTACTTCTCTAAACATACAACTTAAAACTGAAACTCTATCTTCTTTTCTTATATTACTTCTTCACTTTTCTAAATACTTATTACTTCTCTAAACATACAACTTAAAACTGAAACTCTATCTTCTTTTCTTACTTTACTTCTTCACTTTTCTAAATACTTATTACTTCTCTAAACATACTCTTTAAAACTGAAATTCTATCTTCTTTTCTTACTTTGATTCTTCACTTTCCTAAATACTTATTACTTCTCTAAACATACTACTTGAAACTGAAATTCTATCTTCTTTTCTTACCTTACTTCTTCACTTTCCTAAATGCTTATTACTTCTCTAAACATACTACTTAAAACTGAAATTCTATCTTCTTTTCTTACTTTAATTATTCACTTTTCTAAATACTTATTACTTCTCTAAACATACTCTTTAAAACTGAAATTCTATCTTCTTTTCTTACTTTGATTCTTCACTTTCCTAAATACTTATTACTTCTCTAAACATACTACTTAAAACTGAAATTAATTCTTCTTTTCTTACCTTACTTCTTCACTTTCCTAAATACTTATTACTTCTCAAAGCATACTCCTTAAACTGAAATTCTATCTTCTTTTCTTACTTTAATTATTCACTTTTCTAAATACTTATTACTTCTCTAAACATACTCTTTAAAACTGAAATTCTATCTTCTTTTCTTACTTTACTTCTTCACTTTTCTAAATGCTTATTACTTCTCAAAGCATTCTCTTTAAAACTTAAACTCTATCTTCTTTTTTTACTTTACTTCTTCACTTTTCTAAATACTTATTACTTCTCAAAGAATACTCCTTAAAACTGAAATTCTATTTTCTTTTCTTATTTTACTTCTTCACTTTTCTAAATACTTATTACTTCTCAAAGCATACTCCTTAAAACTGAAATTCTATCTTCTTTTCTTACTTTGATTCTTCACTTTCCTAAATACTTATTACTTCTCTAAACATACTACTTAAAACTGAAACTCTATCTTCTTTTCCTTTTTCTTCTTCACTTTCCTAAATGCTTATTACTTCTCAAAGCATACTCCTTAAACTGAAATTCTATCTTCTTTTCTTACTTTAATTATTCACTTTTCTAAATACTTATTACTTCTCTAAACATACTCTTTAAAACTGAAACTCTATCTTCTTTTCTTACTTTGATTCTTCACTTTCCTAAATACTTATTACTTCTCTAAACATACTCTTTAAAACTGAAACTCTATCTTCTTTTCCTTCTTTACTTCTTCACTTTTCTAAATACTTATTACTTCTCTAAACATACAACTTAAAACTGAAATTCTATCTTCTTTTCTTACTTTACTTCTTCACTTTTCTAAATACTTATTACTTCTCTAAACATACTCTTTAAAACTGAAACTCTATCTTCTTTTCTTACTTTGATTCTTCACTTTCCTAAATACTTATTACTTCTCTAAACATACTCTTTAAAACTGAAATTCTATCTTCTTTTCCTTCTTTACTTCTTCACTTTTCTAAATACTTATTACTTCTCTAAACATACAACTTAAAACTGAAACTCTATCTTCTTTTCCTTCTTTACTTCTTCACTTTTCTAAATACTTATTACTTCTCTAAACATACAACTTAAAACTGAAATTCTATCTTCTTTTCTTACTTTACTTCTTCACTTTTCTAAATACTTATTACTTCTCTAAACATACTCTTTAAAACTGAAATTCTATCTTCTTTTCTTACTTTGATTCTTCACTTTCCTAAATACTTATTACTTCTCTAAACATACTACTTGAAACTGAAATTCTATCTTCTTTTCTTACCTTACTTCTTCACTTTTCTAAATACTTATTACTTCTCTAAACATACAACTTAAAACTGAAATTCTATCTTCTTTTCTTACTTTGATTCTTCACTTTCCTAAATACTCATTACTTCTCAAAGCATACTGCTTAAAACTGAAATTCTATCTTCTTTTCTTACTTTACTTCTTCACTTTTCTAAATGCTTATTACTTCTCTAAACATACTACTTAAAACTGAAATTCTATCTTCTTTTCTTATATTACTTCTTCACTTTTCTAAATACTTATTACTTCTCTAAACATACTCTTTAAAACTGAAATTCTATCTTCTTTTCTTACTTTGATTCTTCACTTTACTAAATGCTTATTACTTCTCAAAGCATACTCCTTAAACTGAAATTCTATCTTCTTTTCTTACTTTGATTCTTCACTTTCCTAAATACTTATTACTTCTCAAAGAATACTCTTTAAAACTGAAATTCTATCTTCTTTTCTTACTTTACTTCTTCACTTTTCTAAATGCTTATTACTTCTCAAAGAATACTCCTTAAAACTGAAATTCTATTTTCTTTTCTTATTTTACTTCTTCACTTTCCTAAATGCTTATTACACCTCTAAACATACTGCTTAAAACTGAAATTCTATCTCTTTTCTTACTTTGATTCTTCACTTTCCTAAATACTTATTACTTCTCAAAGCATACTCCTTAAACTGAAATTCTATCTTCTTTTCTTACTTTGATTCTTCACTTTCCTAAATACTTATTACTTCTCAAAGAATACTCTTTAAAACTGAAATTCTATCTTCTTTTCTTACTTTACTTCTTCACTTTTCTAAATGCTTATTACTTCTCAAAGCATACTCCTTAAACTGAAATTCTATCTTCTTTTCTTACTTTAATTATTCACTTTTCTAAATACTTATTACTTCTCTAAACATACTCTTTAAAACTGAAATTCTATCTTCTTTTCTTACTTTGATTCTTCACTTTCCTAAATACTTATTACTTCTCAAAGCATACTCCTTAAACTTAAACTCTATCTTCTTTTTTTACTTTACTTCTTCACTTTTCTAAATACTTATTACTTCTCAAAGAATACTCCTTAAAACTGAAATTCTATCTTCTTTTCTTACCTTACTTCTTCACTTTACTAAATGCTTATTACTTCTCAAAGCATACTCCTTAAACTGAAATTCTATCTTCTTTTCTTACTTTACTTCTTCACTTTCCTAAATACTTATTACTTCTCAAAGAATACTCTTTAAAACTGAAATTCTATCTTCTTTTCTTACTTTACTTCTTCACTTTTCTAAATGCTTATTACTTCTCTAAACATACTCCTTAAAACTGAAATTAATTCTTCTTTTCTTACTTTGATTCTTGACTTTTCTAAATGCTTATTACTTCTCAAAGAATACTCCTTAAAACTGAAATTCTATTTTCTTTTCTTATTTTACTTCTTCACTTTTCTAAATGCTTATTACACCTCTAAACATACAACTTAATACTGAAATTCTATCTTCTTTTCTTACTTTATTTCTTCACTTTCCTAAATACTAATTACTTCTCTAAACATACTACTTAAAACTGAAATTCTATCTTCTTTTCTTATATTACTTCTTCACTTTTCTAAATACTTATTACTTCTCAAAGCATACTCCTTAAAACTGAAATTCTATCTTCTTTTCTTACTTTAATTATTCACTTTCCTAAATACTTATTACTTCTCTAAACATACTCTTTAAAACTGAAACTCTATCTTCTTTTCCTTCTTTACTTCTTCACTTTTCTAAATGCTTATTACACCTCTAAACATACAACTTAAAACTGAAATTCTATCTTCTTTTCTTATATTACTTCTTCACTTTTCTAAATACTTATTACTTCTCTAAACATACTCCTTAAAACTGAAATTCTATCTTCTTTTCTTACTTTGATTCTTCACTTTTCTAAATACTTATTACTTCTCTAAACATACAACTTAAAACTGAAACTCTATCTTCTTTTCTTACTTTACTTCTTCACTTTTCTAAATACTTATTACTTCTCTAAACATACTCTTTAAAACTGAAATTCTATCTTCTTTTCTTACTTTGATTCTTCACTTTCCTAAATACTTATTACTTCTCTAAACATACTACTTGAAACTGAAATTCTATCTTCTTTTCTTACCTTACTTCTTCACTTTCCTAAATACTTATTACTTCTCAAAGAATACTCCTTAAACTGAAATTCTATCTTCTTTTCTTACTTTAATTATTCACTTTTCTAAATACTTATTACTTCTCTAAACATACTCTTTAAAACTGAAATTCTATCTTCTTTTCTTACTTTACTTCTTCACTTTTCTAAATGTTTATTACTTCTCTAAACATACTACTTAAAACTGAAATTAATTCTTCTTTTCTTACCTTACTTCTTCACTTTCCTAAATACTTATTACTTCTCAAAGCATACTCCTTAAACTGAAATTCTATCTTCTTTTCTTACTTTAATTATTCACTTTTCTAAATACTTATTACTTCTCTAAACATACTCTTTAAAACTGAAATTCTATCTTCTTTTCTTACTTTACTTCTTCACTTTTCTAAATGTTTATTACTTCTCAAAGCATTCTCTTTAAAACTTAAACTCTATCTTCTTTTTTTACTTTACTTCTTCACTTTCCTAAATACTTATTACTTCTCAAAGAATACTCTTTAAAACTGAAATTCTATCTTCTTTTCTTACTTTACTTCTTCACTTTTCTAAATGCTTATTACTTCTCTAAACATACTCCTTAAAACTGAAATTCTATCTTCTTTTCTTATATTACTTCTTCACTTTTCTAAATACTTATTACTTCTCTAAACATACAACTTAATACTGAAACTCTATCTTCTTTTCCTTTTTCTTCTTCACTTTCCTAAATGCTTATTACTTCTCAAAGCATACTCCTTAAACTGAAATTCTATCTTCTTTTCTTACTTTAATTATTCACTTTTCTAAATACTTATTACTTCTCTAAACATACTCTTTAAAACTGAAACTCTATCTTCTTTTCTTACTTTGATTCTTCACTTTCCTAAATACTTATTACTTCTCTAAACATACTCTTTAAAACTGAAATTCTATCTTCTTTTCTTACTTTGATTCTTCACTTTCCTAAATACTTATTACTTCTCAAAGCATACTCCTTAAAACTGAAATTCTATCTTCTTTTCTTACTTTACTTCTTCACTTTTCTAAATACTTATTACTTCTCTAAACATACTCTTTAAAACTGAAACTCTATCTTCTTTTCTTACTTTACTTCTTCACTTTTCTAAATACTTATTACTTCTCTAAACATACTCTTTAAAACTGAAATTCTATCTTCTTTTCTTACTTTGATTCTTCACTTTCCTAAATACTTATTACTTCTCTAAACATACTACTTGAAACTGAAATTCTATCTTCTTTTCTTACCTTACTTCTTCACTTTCCTAAATGCTTATTACTTCTCTAAACATACTACTTAAAACTGAAACTCTATCTTCTTTTCTTACTTTAATTATTCACTTTTCTAAATACTTATTACTTCTCTAAACATACTCTTTAAAACTGAAATTCTATCTTCTTTTCTTACTTTGATTCTTCACTTTCCTAAATACTTATTACTTCTCTAAACATACTACTTAAAACTGAAACTCTATCTTCTTTTCTTACTTTACTTCTTCACTTTTCTAAATACTTATTACTTCTCTAAACATACTCTTTAAAACTGAAATTCTATCTTCTTTTCTTACTTTGATTCTTCACTTTCCTAAATACTTATTACTTCTCTAAACATACTCTTTAAAACTGAAATTCTATCTTCTTTTCTTACTTTACTTCTTCACTTTTCTAAATGCTTATTACTTCTCAAAGCATACTCCTTAAAACTGAAATTCTATCTTCTTTTCTTACTTTTATTCTTCACTTTCCTAAATGCTTATTACTTCTCAAAGAATACTCCTTAAAACTGAAATTCTATTTTCTTTTCTTATTTTACTTCTTCACTTTTCTAAATACTTATTACTTCTCTAAACATACAACTTAATACTGAAATTCTATCTTCTTTTCTTACTTTGATTCTTCACTTTCCTAAATGCTTATTACACCTCTAAACATACTGCTTAAAACTGAAATTCTATCTCTTTTCTTACTTTGATTCTTCACTTTCCTAAATGCTTATTACTTCTCAAAGCATACTCCTTAAAACTGAAATTCTATCTTCTTTTCTTACTTTGATTCTTCACTTTCCTAAATACTTATTACTTCTCAAAGCATACTCCTTAAACTGAAATTCTATCTTCTTTTTTTACTTTAATTATTCACTTTTCTAAATACTTATTACTTCTCAAAGAATACTCCTTAAAACTGTAATTCTATCTTCTTTTCTTACCTTACTTCTTCACTTTACTAAATGCTTATTACTTCTCAAAGCATACTCCTTAAAACTGAAATTCTATCTTCTTTTCTTACTTTGATTCTTCACTTTCCTAAATGCTTATTACACCTCTAAACATACTCTTTAAAACTGAAATTCTATCTTCTTTTCTTACTTTACTTCTTCACTTTTCTAAATGCTTATTACTTCTCAAAGCATTCTCTTTAAAACTTAAACTCTATCTTCTTTTTTTACTTTACTTCTTCACTTTTCTAAATACTTATTACTTCTCAAAGAATACTCCTTAAAACTGAAATTCTATTTTCTTTTCTTATTTTACTTCTTCACTTTTCTAAATACTTATTACTTCTCAAAGCATACTCCTTAAAACTGAAATTCTATCTTCTTTTCTTACTTTGATTCTTCACTTTCCTAAATACTTATTACTTCTCTAAACATACTACTTAAAACTGAAACTCTATCTTTTTTTCCTTTTTCTTCTTCACTTTCCTAAATGCTTATTACTTCTCAAAGCATACTCCTTAAACTGAAATTCTATCTTCTTTTCTTACTTTAATTATTCACTTTTCTAAATACTTATTACTTCTCTAAACATACTCTTTAAAACTGAAATTCTATTTTCTTTTCTTATTTTACTTCTTCACTTTTCTAAATACTTATTACTTCTCTAAACATACTCTTTAAAACTGAAACTCTATCTTCTTTTCCTTCTTTACTTCTTCACTTTTCTAAATACTTATTACTTCTCTAAACATACAACTTAAAACTGAAACTCTATCTTCTTTTCTTACTTTACTTCTTCACTTTTCTAAATACTTATTACTTCTCTAAACATACTCTTTAAAACTGAAATTCTATCTTCTTTTCTTACTTTGATTCTTCACTTTCCTAAATACTTATTACTTCTCTAAACATACTACTTGAAACTGAAATTCTATCTTCTTTTCTTACCTTACTTCTTCACTTTCCTAAATACTTATTACTTCTCAAAGAATACTCCTTAAACTGAAATTCTATCTTCTTTTCTTACTTTAATTATTCACTTTTCTAAATACTTATTACTTCTCTAAACATACTCTTTAAAACTGAAATTCTATCTTCTTTTCTTACTTTACTTCTTCACTTTTCTAAATGTTTATTACTTCTCTAAACATACTACTTAAAACTGAAATTAATTCTTCTTTTCTTACCTTACTTCTTCACTTTCCTAAATACTTATTACTTCTCAAAGCATACTCCTTAAACTGAAATTCTATCTTCTTTTCTTACTTTAATTATTCACTTTTCTAAATACTTATTACTTCTCTAAACATACTCTTTAAAACTGAAATTCTATCTTCTTTTCTTACTTTACTTCTTCACTTTTCTAAATGTTTATTACTTCTCAAAGCATTCTCTTTAAAACTTAAACTCTATCTTCTTTTTTTACTTTACTTCTTCACTTTCCTAAATACTTATTACTTCTCAAAGAATACTCTTTAAAACTGAAATTCTATCTTCTTTTCTTACTTTACTTCTTCACTTTTCTAAATGCTTATTACTTCTCTAAACATACTCCTTAAAACTGAAATTCTATCTTCTTTTCTTATATTACTTCTTCACTTTTCTAAATACTTATTACTTCTCTAAACATACAACTTAATACTGAAACTCTATCTTCTTTTCCTTTTTCTTCTTCACTTTCCTAAATGCTTATTACTTCTCAAAGCATACTCCTTAAACTGAAATTCTATCTTCTTTTCTTACTTTAATTATTCACTTTTCTAAATACTTATTACTTCTCTAAACATACTCTTTAAAACTGAAACTCTATCTTCTTTTCTTACTTTGATTCTTCACTTTCCTAAATACTTATTACTTCTCTAAACATACTCTTTAAAACTGAAATTCTATCTTCTTTTCTTACTTTGATTCTTCACTTTCCTAAATACTTATTACTTCTCAAAGCATACTCCTTAAAACTGAAATTCTATCTTCTTTTCTTACTTTACTTCTTCACTTTTCTAAATACTTATTACTTCTCTAAACATACTCTTTAAAACTGAAACTCTATCTTCTTTTCTTACTTTACTTCTTCACTTTTCTAAATACTTATTACTTCTCTAAACATACTCTTTAAAACTGAAATTCTATCTTCTTTTCTTACTTTGATTCTTCACTTTCCTAAATACTTATTACTTCTCTAAACATACTACTTGAAACTGAAATTCTATCTTCTTTTCTTACCTTACTTCTTCACTTTCCTAAATGCTTATTACTTCTCTAAACATACTACTTAAAACTGAAACTCTATCTTCTTTTCTTACTTTAATTATTCACTTTTCTAAATACTTATTACTTCTCTAAACATACTCTTTAAAACTGAAATTCTATCTTCTTTTCTTACTTTGATTCTTCACTTTCCTAAATACTTATTACTTCTCTAAACATACTACTTAAAACTGAAATTAATTCTTCTTTTCTTACCTTACTTCTTCACTTTCCTAAATACTTATTACTTCTCAAAGCATACTCCTTAAACTGAAATTCTATCTTCTTTTCTTACTTTAATTATTCACTTTTCTAAATACTTATTACTTCTCTAAACATACTCTTTAAAACTGAAATTCTATCTTCTTTTCTTACTTTACTTCTTCACTTTTCTAAATGCTTATTACTTCTCAAAGCATACTCCTTAAAACTGAAATTCTATCTTCTTTTCTTACTTTTATTCTTCACTTTCCTAAATGCTTATTACTTCTCAAAGAATACTCCTTAAAACTGAAATTCTATTTTCTTTTCTTATTTTACTTCTTCACTTTTCTAAATACTTATTACTTCTCTAAACATACAACTTAATACTGAAATTCTATCTTCTTTTCTTACTTTGATTCTTCACTTTCCTAAATGCTTATTACACCTCTAAACATACTGCTTAAAACTGAAATTCTATCTCTTTTCTTACTTTGATTCTTCACTTTCCTAAATGCTTATTACTTCTCAAAGCATACTCCTTAAAACTGAAATTCTATCTTCTTTTCTTACTTTGATTCTTCACTTTCCTAAATACTTATTACTTCTCAAAGCATACTCCTTAAACTGAAATTCTATCTTCTTTTTTTACTTTAATTATTCACTTTTCTAAATACTTATTACTTCTCAAAGAATACTCCTTAAAACTGTAATTCTATCTTCTTTTCTTACCTTACTTCTTCACTTTACTAAATGCTTATTACTTCTCAAAGCATACTCCTTAAAACTGAAATTCTATCTTCTTTTCTTACTTTGATTCTTCACTTTCCTAAATGCTTATTACACCTCTAAACATACTCTTTAAAACTGAAATTCTATCTTCTTTTCTTACTTTACTTCTTCACTTTTCTAAATGCTTATTACTTCTCAAAGCATTCTCTTTAAAACTTAAACTCTATCTTCTTTTTTTACTTTACTTCTTCACTTTTCTAAATACTTATTACTTCTCAAAGAATACTCCTTAAAACTGAAATTCTATTTTCTTTTCTTATTTTACTTCTTCACTTTTCTAAATACTTATTACTTCTCAAAGCATACTCCTTAAAACTGAAATTCTATCTTCTTTTCTTACTTTGATTCTTCACTTTCCTAAATACTTATTACTTCTCTAAACATACTACTTAAAACTGAAACTCTATCTTTTTTTCCTTTTTCTTCTTCACTTTCCTAAATGCTTATTACTTCTCAAAGCATACTCCTTAAACTGAAATTCTATCTTCTTTTCTTACTTTAATTATTCACTTTTCTAAATACTTATTACTTCTCTAAACATACTCTTTAAAACTGAAATTCTATTTTCTTTTCTTATTTTACTTCTTCACTTTTCTAAATACTTATTACTTCTCTAAACATACTCTTTAAAACTGAAACTCTATCTTCTTTTCCTTCTTTACTTCTTCACTTTTCTAAATACTTATTACTTCTCTAAACATACAACTTAAAACTGAAATTCTATCTTCTTTTCTTACTTTACTTCTTCACTTTTCTAAATACTTATTACTTCTCTAAACATACTCTTTAAAACTGAAACTCTATCTTCTTTTCTTACTTTACTTCTTCACTTTTCTAAATACTTATTACTTCTCTAAACATACTCTTTAAAACTGAAATTCTATCTTCTTTTCTTACTTTGATTCTTCACTTTCCTAAATACTTATTACTTCTCTAAACATACTACTTGAAACTGAAATTCTATCTTCTTTTCTTACCTTACTTATTCACTTTTCTAAATGCTTATTACTTCTCTAAACATACTACTTAAAACTGAAATTCTATCTTATTTTCTTACTTTAATTATTCACTTTTCTAAATACTTATTACTTCTCTAAACATACTCTTTAAAACTGAAATTCTATCTTCTTTTCTTACTTTGATTCTTCACTTTCCTAAATACTTATTACTTCTCTAAACATACTACTTAAAACTGAAATTAATTCTTCTTTTCTTACCTTACTTCTTCACTTTCCTAAATACTTATTACTTCTCAAAGCATACTCCTTAAACTGAAATTCTATCTTCTTTTCTTACTTTAATTATTCACTTTTCTAAATACTTATTACTTCTCTAAACATACTCTTTAAAACTGAAATTCTATCTTCTTTTCTTACTTTACTTCTTCACTTTTCTAAATGCTTATTACTTCTCTAAACATACTCCTTAAAACTGAAATTAATTCTTCTTTTCTTACTTTGTTCTTGACTTTTCTAAATGCTTATTACTTCTCAAAGAATACTCCTTAAAACTGAAATTCTATTTTCTTTTCTTATTTTACTTCTTCACTTTTCTAAATACTTATTACTTCTCAAAGCATACTCCTTAAAACTGAAATTCTATCTTCTTTTCTTACTTTGATTCTTCACTTTCCTAAATGCTTATTACACCTCTAAACATACTGCTTAAAACTGAAATTCTATCTCTTTTCTTACTTTGATTCTTCACTTTCCTAAATGCTTATTACTTCTCAAAGCATACTCCTTAAAACTGAAATTCTATCTTCTTTTCTTACTTTGATTCTTCACTTTCCTAAATACTTATTACTTCTCAAAGCATACTCCTTAAACTGAAATTCTATCTTCTTTTTTTACTTTAATTATTCACTTTTCTAAATACTTATTACTTCTCAAAGAATACTCCTTAAAACTGAAATTCTATCTTCTTTTCTTACCTTACTTCTTCACTTTACTAAATGCTTATTACTTCTCAAAGCATACTCCTTAAACTGAAATTCTATCTTCTTTTCTTACTTTGATTCTTCACTTTCCTAAATACTTATTACTTCTCAAAGCATACTCCTTAAAACTGAAATTCTATCTTCTTTTCTTACTTTACTTCTTCACTTTTCTAAATGCTTATTACTTCTCTAAACATACTCCTTAAAACTGAAATTCTATCTTCTTTTCTTATATTACTTCTTCACTTTTCTAAATACTTATTACTTCTCTAAACATACAACTTAATACTGAAATTCTATCTTCTTTTCTTACTTTACTTCTTCACTTTTCTAAATACTTATTACTTCTCTAAACATACAACTTAAAACTGAAACTCTATCTTCTTTTCTTACTTTAATTATTCACTTTTCTAAATACTTATTACTTCTCTAAACATACTGCTTAAAACTGAAATTCTATCTTCTTTTCTTACTTTGATTCTTCACTTTCCTAAATACTTATTACTTCTCTAAACATACTACTTGAAACTGAAATTCTATCTTCTTTTCCTTTTTCTTCTTCACTTTCCTAAATACTTATTACTTCTCAAAGCATACTCCTTAAACTGAAATTCTATCTTCTTTTCTTACCTTACTTCTTCACTTTCCTAAATACTTATTACTTCTCAAAGCATACTCACAAAACTAAATTCTATCTTCTTTTCTTACTTTACTTCTTCACTTTTCTAAATGCTTATTACTTCTCAAAGCATACTCCTTAAAACTGAAATTCTATCTTCTTTTCTTACTTTTATTCTTCACTTTCCTAAATGCTTATTACTTCTCAAAGAATACTCCTTAAAACTGAAATTCTATTTTCTTTTCTTATTTTACTTCTTCACTTTTCTAAATACTTATTACTTCTCTAAACATACAACTTAATACTGAAATTCTATCTTCTTTTCTTACTTTGATTCTTCACTTTTCTAAATACTTATTACTTCTCTAAACATACAACTTAAAACTGAAACTCTATCTTCTTTTCTTACTTTAATTATTCACTTTTCTAAATACTTATTACTTCTCTAAACATACTGCTTAAAACTGAAATTCTATCTTCTTTTCTTACTTTGATTCTTCACTTTCCTAAATACTTATTACTTCTCTAAACATACTACTTAAAACTGAAATTCTATCTTCTTTTCCTTTTTCTTCTTCACTTTCCTAAATACTTATTACTTCTCAAAGCATACTCCTTAAACTGAAATTCTATCTTCTTTTCTTACTTTAATTATTCACTTTTCTAAATACTTATTACTTCTCTAAACATACTCTTTAAAACTGAAATTCTATCTTCTTTTCTTACTTTACTTCTTCACTTTTCTAAATGCTTATTACTTCTCAAAGCATACTCCTTAAAACTGAAATTCTATCTTCTTTTCTTACTTTTATTCTTCACTTTCCTAAATGCTTATTACTTCTCAAAGAATACTCCTTAAAACTGAAATTCTATTTTCTTTTCTTATTTTACTTCTTCACTTTTCTAAATACTTATTACTTCTCTAAACATACAACTTAATACTGAAATTCTATCTTCTTTTCTTACTTTGATTCTTCACTTTCCTAAATGCTTATTACACCTCTAAACATACTGCTTAAAACTGAAATTCTATCTCTTTTCTTACTTTGATTCTTCACTTTCCTAAATGCTTATTACTTCTCAAAGCATACTCCTTAAAACTGAAATTCTATCTTCTTTTCTTACTTTGATTCTTCACTTTCCTAAATACTTATTACTTCTCAAAGCATACTCCTTAAACTGAAATTCTATCTTCTTTTCTTACTTTAATTATTCACTTTTCTAAATACTTATTACTTCTCAAAGAATACTCCTTAAAACTGAAATTCTATCTTCTTTTCTTACCTTACTTCTTCACTTTACTAAATGCTTATTACTTCTCAAAGCATACTCCTTAAAACTGAAATTCTATCTTCTTTTCTTACTTTGATTCTTCACTTTCCTAAATGCTTATTACACCTCTAAACATACTCTTTAAAACTGAAATTCTATCTTCTTTTCTTACTTTACTTCTTCACTTTTCTAAATGCTTATTACTTCTCAAAGCATTCTCTTTAAAACTTAAACTCTATCTTCTTTTTTTACTTTACTTCTTCACTTTTCTAAATACTTATTACTTCTCAAAGAATACTCCTTAAAACTGAAATTCTATTTTCTTTTCTTATTTTACTTCTTCACTTTTCTAAATACTTATTACTTCTCAAAGCATACTCCTTAAAACTGAAATTCTATCTTCTTTTCTTACTTTGATTCTTCACTTTCCTAAATACTTATTACTTCTCTAAACATACTACTTAAAACTGAAACTCTATCTTCTTTTCCTTTTTCTTCTTCACTTTCCTAAATGCTTATTACTTCTCAAAGCATACTCCTTAAACTGAAATTCTATCTTCTTTTCTTACTTTAATTATTCACTTTTCTAAATACTTATTACTTCTCTAAACATACTCTTTAAAACTGAAATTCTATTTTCTTTTCTTATTTTACTTCTTCACTTTTCTAAATACTTATTACTTCTCTAAACATACTCTTTAAAACTGAAACTCTATCTTCTTTTCCTTCTTTACTTCTTCACTTTTCTAAATACTTATTACTTCTCTAAACATACAACTTAAAACTGAAATTCTATCTTCTTTTCTTACTTTACTTCTTCACTTTTCTAAATACTTATTACTTCTCTAAACATACTCTTTAAAACTGAAACTCTATCTTCTTTTCTTACTTTACTTCTTCACTTTTCTAAATACTTATTACTTCTCTAAACATACTCTTTAAAACTGAAATTCTATCTTCTTTTCTTACTTTGATTCTTCACTTTCCTAAATACTTATTACTTCTCTAAACATACTACTTGAAACTGAAATTCTATCTTCTTTTCTTACCTTACTTCTTCACTTTTCTAAATGCTTATTACTTCTCTAAACATACTACTTAAAACTGAAATTCTATCTTATTTTCTTACTTTAATTATTCACTTTTCTAAATACTTATTACTTCTCTAAACATACTCTTTAAAACTGAAATTCTATCTTCTTTTCTTACTTTGATTCTTCACTTTCCTAAATACTTATTACTTCTCTAAACATACTACTTAAAACTGAAATTAATTCTTCTTTTCTTACCTTACTTCTTCACTTTCCTAAATACTTATTACTTCTCAAAGCATACTCCTTAAACTGAAATTCTATCTTCTTTTCTTACTTTAATTATTCACTTTTCTAAATACTTATTACTTCTCTAAACATACTCTTTAAAACTGAAATTCTATCTTCTTTTCTTACTTTACTTCTTCACTTTTCTAAATGCTTATTACTTCTCTAAACATACTCCTTAAAACTGAAATTAATTCTTCTTTTCTTACTTTGTTCTTGACTTTTCTAAATGCTTATTACTTCTCAAAGAATACTCCTTAAAACTGAAATTCTATTTTCTTTTCTTATTTTACTTCTTCACTTTTCTAAATACTTATTACTTCTCAAAGCATACTCCTTAAAACTGAAATTCTATCTTCTTTTCTTACTTTGATTCTTCACTTTCCTAAATGCTTATTACACCTCTAAACATACTGCTTAAAACTGAAATTCTATCTCTTTTCTTACTTTGATTCTTCACTTTCCTAAATGCTTATTACTTCTCAAAGCATACTCCTTAAAACTGAAATTCTATCTTCTTTTCTTACTTTGATTCTTCACTTTCCTAAATACTTATTACTTCTCAAAGCATACTCCTTAAACTGAAATTCTATCTTCTTTTTTTACTTTAATTATTCACTTTTCTAAATACTTATTACTTCTCAAAGAATACTCCTTAAAACTGAAATTCTATCTTCTTTTCTTACCTTACTTCTTCACTTTACTAAATGCTTATTACTTCTCAAAGCATACTCCTTAAAACTGAAATTCTATCTTCTTTTCTTACTTTGATTCTTCACTTTCCTAAATGCTTATTACACCTCTAAACATACTGCTTAAAACTGAAATTCTATCTCTTTTCTTACTTTGATTCTTCACTTTCCTAAATGCTTATTACTTCTCAAAGCATACTCCTTAAAACTGAAATTCTATCTTCTTTTTTTACTTTGATTCTTCACTTTCCTAAATACTTATTACTTCTCAAAGCATACTCCTTAAACTGAAATTCTATCTTCTTTTTTTACTTTAATTATTCACTTTTCTAAATACTTATTACTTCTCAAAGAATACTCCTTAAAACTGAAATTCTATCTTCTTTTCTTACCTTACTTCTTCACTTTACTAAATGCTTATTACTTCTCAAAGCATACTCCTTAAACTGAAATTCTATCTTCTTTTCTTACTTTGATTCTTCACTTTCCTAAATACTTATTACTTCTCAAAGAATACTCCTTAAAACTGAAATTCTATCTTCTTTTCTTACTTTACTTCTTCACTTTTCTAAATGCTTATTACTTCTCTAAACATACTCCTTAAAACTGAAATTCTATCTTCTTTTCTTATATTACTTCTTCACTTTTCTAAATACTTATTACTTCTCTAAACATACAACTTAATACTGAAATTCTATCTTCTTTTCTTACTTTACTTCTTCACTTTTCTAAATACTTATTACTTCTCTAAACATACAACTTAAAACTGAAACTCTATCTTCTTTTCTTACTTTAATTATTCACTTTTCTAAATACTTATTACTTCTCTAAACATACTGCTTAAAACTGAAATTCTATCTTCTTTTCTTACTTTGATTCTTCACTTTCCTAAATACTTATTACTTCTCTAAACATACTACTTAAAACTGAAATTCTATCTTCTTTTCCTTTTTCTTCTTCACTTTCCTAAATACTTATTACTTCTCAAAGCATACTCCTTAAACTGAAATTCTATCTTCTTTTCTTACCTTACTTCTTCACTTTCCTAAATACTTATTACTTCTCAAAGCATACTCACAAAACTAAATTCTATCTTCTTATCTTATATTACTTCTTCACTTTCCTAAATACTTATTACTTCTCTAAACATACTCTTTAAAACTGAAACTCTATCTTCTTTTTTTACTTTACTTCTTCACTTTTCTAAATACTTATTACTTCTCAAAGAATACTCTTTAAAACTGAAACTCTTTCTTCTTTTCCTTCTTTACTTCTTCACTTTTCTAAATACTTATTACTTCTCTAAACATACAACTTAAAACTGAAATTCTATCTTCTTTTCTTACTTTAATTATTCACTTTTATAAATACTTATTACTTCTCTAAACATACTCACAAAACTAAATTCTATCTTCTTATCTTATATTACTTCTTCACTTTCCTAAATACTTATTACTTCTCAAAGCATTCTCTTTAAAACTGAAACTCTATCTTCTTTTCCTTCTTTACTTCTTCACTTTTCTAAATACTTATTACTTCTCAAAGAATACTCTTTAAAACTGAAACTCTATCTTCTTTTCTTACTTTACTTCTTCACTTTTCTAAATACTAATACTTCTCTAAACATACTACTTAAAACTGAAATTCTATCTTCTTTTCTTACTTTACTTCTTCACTTTTCTAAATACTTATTACTTCTCTAAACATACTCTTTAAAACTGAAATTAATTCTTCTTTTCTTACCTTACTTCTTCACTTTTCTAAATACTTATTACTTCTCTAAACATACTCACAAAACTAAATTCTATCTTCTTTTCTTACTTTACTTCTTCACTTTTCTAAATACTTATTACTTCTCAAAGCATACTCCTTAAAACTGAAATTCTATCTTCTTTTCTTACTTTAATTATTCACTTTTATAAATACTTATTACTTCTCTAAACATACTCACAAAACTGAAATTCTATCTTCTTTTCTTACTTTACTTCTTCACTTTTCTAAATACTTATTACTTCTCTAAACATACTACTTAAAACTGAAATTCTATCTTCTTTTCTTACCTTACTTCTTCACTTTCCTAAATACTTATTACTTCTCAAAGCATACTCCTTAAACTGAAATTCTATCTTCTTTTCTTACTTTAATTATTCACTTTTATAAATACTTATTACTTCTCTAAACATACTCACAAAACTAAATTCTATCTTCTTTTCTTATATTACTTCTTCACTTTCCTAAATACTTATTACTTCTCAAAGCATTCTCTTTAAAACTTAAACTCTATCTTCTTTTTTTACTTTACTTCTTCACTTTTCTAAATACTTATTACTTCTCAAAGAATACTCCTTAAAACTGAAATTCTATTTTCTTTTCTTATTTTACTTCTTCACTTTTCTAAATACTTATTACTTCTCAAAGCATACTCCTTAAAACTGAAATTCTATCTTCTTTTCTTACTTTGATTCTTAACTTTCCTAAATACTTATTACTTCTCTAAACATACTACTTAAAACTGAAACTCTATCTTCTTTTCCTTTTTCTTCTTCACTTTCCTAAATGCTTATTACTTCTCAAAGCATACTCCTTAAACTGAAATTCTATCTTCTTTTCTTACTTTAATTATTCACTTTTCTAAATACTTATTACTTCTCTAAACATACAACTTAAAACTGAAACTCTATCTTCTTTTCTTACTTTGATTCTTCACTTTCCTAAATGCTTATTACTTCTCTAAACATACTACTTAAAACTGAAACTCTATCTTCTTTTCTTACTTTAATTATTCACTTTTCTAAATACTTATTACTTCTCTAAACATACTCTTTAAAACTGAAATTCTATCTTCTTTTCTTACTTTGATTCTTCACTTTCCTAAATACTTATTACTTCTCTAAACATACTACTTAAAACTGAAATTAATTCTTCTTTTCTTACCTTACTTCTTCACTTTCCTAAATACTTATTACTTCTCAAAGCATACTCCTTAAACTGAAATTCTATCTTCTTTTCTTACTTTAATTATTCACTTTTCTAAATACTTATTACTTCTCTAAACATACTCTTTAAAACTGAAATTCTATCTTCTTTTCTTACTTTACTTCTTCACTTTTCTAAATGCTTATTACTTCTCAAAGCATACTCCTTAAAACTGAAATTCTATCTTCTTTTCTTACTTTTATTCTTCACTTTCCTAAATGCTTATTACTTCTCAAAGAATACTCCTTAAAACTGAAATTCTATTTTCTTTTCTTATTTTACTTCTTCACTTTTCTAAATACTTATTACTTCTCTAAACATACAACTTAATACTGAAATTCTATCTTCTTTTCTTACTTTGATTCTTCACTTTCCTAAATGCTTATTACACCTCTAAACATACTGCTTAAAACTGAAATTCTATCTCTTTTCTTACTTTGATTCTTCACTTTCCTAAATGCTTATTACTTCTCAAAGCATACTCCTTAAAACTGAAATTCTATCTTCTTTTCTTACTTTGATTCTTCACTTTCCTAAATACTTATTACTTCTCAAAGCATACTCCTTAAACTGAAATTCTATCTTCTTTTTTTACTTTAATTATTCACTTTCCTAAATGCTTATTACTTCTCTAAACATACTACTTAAAACTGAAATTAATTCTTCTTTTCTTACCTTACTTCTTCACTTTCCTAAATACTTATTACTTCTCAAAGCATACTCCTTAAACTGAAATTCTATCTTCTTTTCTTACCTTACTTCTTCACTTTCCTAAATGCTTATTACTTCTCAAAGCATACTCCTTAAACTGAAATTCTATCTTCTTTTCTTACTTTGATTCTTCACTTTCCTAAATACTTATTACTTCTCTAAACATACTACTTGAAACTGAAATTCTATCTTCTTTTCTTACCTTACTTCTTCACTTTCCTAAATGCTTATTACTTCTCTAAACATACTACTTAAAACTGAAATTCTATCTTCTTTTCTTACTTTAATTATTCACTTTTCTAAATACTTATTACTTCTCTAAACATACTCCTTAAACTGAAATTCTATCTTCTTTTCTTACTTTGATTCTTCACTTTCCTAAATACTTATTACTTCTCAAAGCATACTCCTTAAACTGAAATTCTATCTTTTTTTCTTACCTTACTTCTTCACTTTCCTAAATGCTTATTACTTCTCAAAGCATACTCCTTAAAACTGAAATTCTATCTTCTTTTCTTACTTTAATTATTCACTTTTCTAAATACTTATTACTTCTCTAAACATACTCTTTAAAACTGAAATTCTATCTTCTTTTCTTACTTTGATTCTTCACTTTCCTAAATACTTATTACTTCTCTAAACATACTACTTAAAACTGAAATTAATTCTTCTTTTCTTACCTTACTTCTTCACTTTCCTAAATACTTATTACTTCTCAAAGCATACTCCTTAAACTGAAATTCTATCTTCTTTTCTTACCTTACTTCTTCACTTTCCTAAATGCTTATTACTTCTCAAAGCATACTCCTTAAAACTGAAATTCTATCTTCTTTTCTTACTTTGATTCTTCACTTTCCTAAATACTTATTACTTCTCAAAGCATACTCCTTAAACTGAAATTCTATCTTCTTTTTTTACTTTAATTATTCACTTTCCTAAATACTTATTACTTCTCTAAACATACTACTTAAAACTGAAATTCTATCTTCTTTTCTTACTTTAATTATTCACTTTTCTAAATACTTATTACTTCTCTAAACATACTCTTTAAAACTGAAATTCTATCTTCTTTTCTTACTTTAATTATTCACTTTTATAAATACTTATTACTTCTCTAAACATACTCACAAAACTGAAATTCTATCTTCTTTTCTTACCTTACTTCTTCACTTTCCTAAATACTTATTACTTCTCAAAGCATACTCCTTAAACTGAAATTCTATCTTCTTTTCTTACCTTACTTCTTCACTTTCCTAAATGCTTATTACTTCTCAAAGCATACTCCTTAAACTGAAATTCTATCTTCTTTTCTTACTTTAATTATTCACTTTTCTAAATACTTATTACTTCTCTAAACATAATACTTGAAACTGAAATTCTATCTTCTTTTCTTACCTTACTTCTTGACTTTTCTAAATGCTTATTACTTCTCAAAGAATACTCCTTAAAACTGAAATTCTATTTTCTTTTCTTATTTTACTTCTTCACTTTTCTAAATACTTATTACTTCTCAAAGCATACTCCTTAAAACTGAAATTCTATCTTCTTTTCTTACTTTGATTCTTCACTTTCCTAAATACTTATTACTTCTCTAAACATACTCACAAAACTAAATTCTATCTTCTTTTCTTATATTACTTCTTCACTTTCCTAAATGCTTATTACTTCTCAAAGCATACTCCTTAAAACTGAAATTCTATCTTCTTTTCTTACTTTGATTCTTCACTTTCCTAAATACTTATTACTTCTCAAAGCATACTCCTTAAACTGAAATTCTATCTTCTTTTTTTACTTTGATTCTTCACTTTCCTAAATACTTATTACTTCTCAAAGAATACTCCTTAAAACTGAAATTCTATCTTCTTTTCTTACTTTACTTCTTCACTTTTCTAAATGCTTATTACTTCTCTAAACATACTCCTTAAAACTGAAATTCTATCTTCTTTTCTTATATTACTTCTTCACTTTTCTAAATACTTATTACTTCTCTAAACATACAACTTAATACTGAAATTCTATCTTCTTTTCTTACTTTACTTCTTCACTTTTCTAAATACTTATTACTTCTCTAAACATACAACTTAAAACTGAAACTCTATCTTCTTTTCTTACTTTACTTCTTCACTTTTCTAAATACTTATTACACCTCTAAACATACTGCTTAAAACTGAAATTCTATCTTCTTTTCTTACTTTGATTCTTCACTTTCCTAAATACTTATTACTTCTCTAAACATACTACTTAAAACTGAAATTCTATCTTCTTTTCTTACCTTACTTCTTCACTTTCCTAAATACTTATTACTTCTCAAAGCATACTCCTTAAACTGAAATTCTATCTTCTTTTCTTACCTTACTTCTTCACTTTCCTAAATACTTATTACTTCTCAAAGCATACTCACAAAACTAAATTCTATCTTCTTATCTTATATTACTTCTTCACTTTCCTAAATACTTATTACTTCTCAAAGCATTCTCTTTAAAACTTAAACTCTATCTTCTTTTTTTACTTTACTTCTTCACTTTTCTAAATACTTATTACTTCTCTAAACATACTCTTTAAAACTGAAACTCTATCTTCTTTTCCTTCTTTACTTCTTCACTTTTCTAAATACTTATTACTTCTCAAAGCATACTCCTTAATACTGAAATTCTATCTTCTTTTCTTACTTTAATTTTTCACTTTTATAAATACTTATTACTTCTCTAAACATACTCACAAAACTAAATTCTATCTTCTTTTCTAACTTTACTTCTTCAATTTTACAAATACTTATTACTTCTCAAAGCATTCTCTTTAAAACTGAAACTCTATCTTCTTTTCCTTTTTCTTCTTCACTTTTCTAAATACTTATTACTTCTCAAAGAATACTCTTTAAAACTGAAACTCTATCTTCTTTTCTTACTTTACTTCTTCACTTTTCTAAATACTAATACTTCTCTAAACATACTACTTAAAACTGAAATTCTATCTTCTTTTCTTACTTTACTTCTTCACTTTTCTAAATACTTATTACTTCTCTAAACATACTCTTTAAAACTGAAACTCTATCTTCTTTTCCTTCTTTACTTCTTCACTTTTCTAAATACTTATTACTTCTCAAAGCATACTCTTTAAAACTGAAACTCTATCTTCCTTTCTTACTTTACTTCTTCACTTTCCTAAATACTTATTACTTCTCAAAGCATACTCCTTAAAACTGAAATTCTATCTTCTTTTCTTACTTTAATTATTCACTTTTATAAATACTTATTACTTCTCTAAACATACTCACAAAACTAAATTCTATCTTCTTTTCTTACTTTACTTCTTCAATTTTACAAATACTTATTACTTCTCTAAACATACTACTTAAAACTGAAATTCTATCTTCTTTTCTTACCTTACTTCTTCACTTTCCTAAATACTTATTACTTCTCAAAGCATACTCCTTAAACTGAAATTCTATCTTCTTTTCTTACTTTAATTATTCACTTTTATAAATACTTATTACTTCTCTAAACATACTCACAAAACTAAATTCTATCTTCTTTTCTTATATTACTTCTTCACTTTCCTAAATACTTATTACTTCTCAAAGCATTCTCTTTAAAACTTAAACTCTATCTTCTTTTTTTACTTTACTTCTTCACTTTTCTAAATACTTATTACTTCTCAAAGAATACTCCTTAAAACTGAAATTCTATTTTCTTTTCTTACCTTACTTCTTCACTTTTCTAAATACTTATTACTTCTCAAAGCATACTCCTTAAAACTGAAATTCTATCTTCTTTTCTTACTTTAATTATTCACTTTCCTAAATACTTATTACTTCTCTAAACATACTACTTAAAACTGAAACTCTATCTTCTTTTCCTTTTTCTTCTTCACTTTCCTAAATGCTTATTACTTCTCAAAGCATACTCCTTAAACTGAAATTCTATCTTCTTTTCTTACTTTAATTATTCACTTTTCTAAATACTTATTACTTCTCTAAACATACAACTTAAAACTGAAACTCTATCTTCTTTTCTTACTTTGATTCTTCACTTTCCTAAATACTTATTACTTCTCTAAACATACTCTTTAAAACTGAAACTCTATCTTCTTTTCCTTCTTTACTTCTTCACTTTTCTAAATACTTATTACTTCTCTAAACATACAACTTAAAACTGAAATTCTATCTTCTTTTCTTACTTTACTTCTTCACTTTTCTAAATACTTATTACTTCTCTAAACATACTCTTTAAAACTGAAACTCTATCTTCTTTTCTTACTTTACTTCTTCACTTTTCTAAATACTTATTACTTCTCTAAACATACTCCTTAAACTGAAATTCTATCTTCTTTTCTTACTTTGATTCTTCACTTTCCTAAATACTTATTACTTCTCTAAACATACTACTTGAAACTGAAATTCTATCTTCTTTTCTTACCTTACTTCTTCACTTTCCTAAATGCTTATTACTTCTCAAAGCATACTCCTTAAAACTGAAATTCTATCTTCTTTTCTTACTTTAATTATTCACTTTTCTAAATACTTATTACTTCTCTAAACATACTCCTTAAACTGAAATTCTATCTTCTTTTCTTACTTTGATTCTTCACTTTCCTAAATACTTATTACTTCTCAAAGCATACTCCTTAAACTGAAATTCTATCTTTTTTTCTTACCTTACTTCTTCACTTTCCTAAATGCTTATTACTTCTCAAAGCATACTCCTTAAAACTGAAATTCTATCTTCTTTTCTTACTTTAATTATTCACTTTTCTAAATACTTATTACTTCTCTAAACATACTCTTTAAAACTGAAATTCTATCTTCTTTTCTTACTTTGATTCTTCACTTTCCTAAATACTTATTACTTCTCTAAACATACTACTTGAAACTGAAATTCTATCTTCTTTTCTTACTTTGATTCTTCACTTTTCTAAATGCTTATTACTTCTCAAAGAATACTCCTTAAAACTGAAATTCTATTTTCTTTTCTTATTTTACTTCTTCACTTTTCTAAATACTTATTACTTCTCAAAGCATACTCCTTAAAACTGAAATTCTATCTTCTTTTCTTACTTTGATTCTTCACTTTCCTAAATGCTTATTACACCTCTAAACATACTGCTTAAAACTGAAATTCTATCTCTTTTCTTACTTTACTTCTTCACTTTCCTAAATACTTATTACTTCTCTAAACATACTGCTTAAAACTGAAATTCTATCTTCTTTTCTTACTTTGATTCTTCACTTTCCTAAATACTTATTACTTCTCTAAACATACTACTTAAAACTGAAATTCTATCTTCTTTTCTTACCTTACTTCTTCACTTTCCTAAATACTTATTACTTCTCAAAGAATACTCCTTAAAACTGAAATTCTATCTTCTTTTCTTACCTTACTTCTTCACTTTACTAAATGCTTATTACTTCTCAAAGCATACTCCTTAAACTGAAATTCTATCTTCTTTTCTTACTTTGATTCTTCACTTTCCTAAATACTTATTACTTCTCAAAGAATACTCTTTAAAACTGAAATTCTATCTTCTTTTCTTACTTTACTTCTTCACTTTTCTAAATGCTTATTACTTCTCTAAACATACTCCTTAAAACTGAAATTCTATCTTCTTTTCTTATATTACTTCTTCACTTTTCTAAATACTTATTACTTCTCTAAACATACAACTTAATACTGAAATTCTATCTTCTTTTCTTACTTTACTTCTTCACTTTTCTAAATACTTATTACTTCTCTAAACATACAACTTAAAACTGAAACTCTATCTTCTTTTCTTACTTTACTTCTTCACTTTTCTAAATACTTATTACACCTCTAAACATACTGCTTAAAACTGAAATTCTATCTTCTTTTCTTACTTTGATTCTTCACTTTCCTAAATACTTATTACTTCTCTAAACATACTACTTAAAACTGAAATTCTATCTTCTTTTCTTACCTTACTTCTTCACTTTCCTAAATACTTATTACTTCTCAAAGCATACTCCTTAAACTGAAATTCTATCTTCTTTTCTTACCTTACTTCTTCACTTTCCTAAATACTTATTACTTCTCAAAGCATACTCACAAAACTAAATTCTATCTTCTTATCTTATATTACTTCTTCACTTTCCTAAATACTTATTACTTCTCAAAGCATTCTCTTTAAAACTTAAACTCTATCTTCTTTTTTTACTTTACTTCTTCACTTTTCTAAATACTTATTACTTCTCTAAACATACTCTTTAAAACTGAAACTCTATCTTCTTTTCCTTCTTTACTTCTTCACTTTTCTAAATACTTATTACTTCTCTAAACATACAACTTAAAACTGAAATTCTATCTTCTTTTCTTACTTTAATTTTTCACTTTTATAAATACTTATTACTTCTCTAAACATACTCACAAAACTAAATTCTATCTTCTTTTCTAACTTTACTTCTTCAATTTTACAAATACTTATTACTTCTCAAAGCATTCTCTTTAAAACTGAAACTCAATTTTCTTTTCCTTTTTCTTCTTCACTTTTCTAAATACTTATTACTTCTCAAAGAATACTCTTTAAAACTGAAACTCTATCTTCTTTTCTTACTTTACTTCTTCACTTTTCTAAATACTAATACTTCTCTAAACATACTACTTAAAACTGAAATTCTATCTTCTTTTCTTACTTTACTTCTTCACTTTTCTAAATACTTATTACTTCTCTAAACATACTCTTTAAAACTGAAACTCTATCTTCTTTTCCTTCTTTACTTCTTCACTTTTCTAAATACTTATTACTTCTCAAAGCATACTCTTTAAAACTGAAACTCTATCTTCCTTTCTTACTTTACTTCTTCACTTTTCTAAATACTTATTACTTCTCAAAGCATACTCCTTAAAACTGAAATTCTATCTTCTTTTCTTACTTTAATTATTCACTTTTCTAAATACTTATTACTTCTCTAAACATACTCACAAAACTAAATTCTATCTTCTTTTCTTACTTTACTTCTTCAATTTTACAAATACTTATTACTTCTCAAAGCATACTCCTTAATACTGAAATTCTATCTTCTTTTCTTACTTTGATTCTTCACTTTCCTAAATACTTATTACTTCTCAAAGCATACTCCTTAATACTGAAATTCTATCTTCTTTTCTTACTTTACTTCTTCACTTTCCTAAATACTTATTACTTCTCAAAGCATACTCCTTAAAACTGAAATTCTATCTTCTTTTCTTACTTTAATTCTTCACTTTCCTAAATACTTATTACTTCTCAAAGCATACTCCTTAATACTGAAATTCTATCTTCTTTTCTTACTTTGATTCTTCACTTTTCTAAATACTTATTACTTCTCAAAGCATACTCCTTAAAACTGAAATTCTATCTTCTTTTCTTACTTTGATTCTTCACTTTCCTAAATACTTATTACTTCTCAAAGCATACTCCTTAATACTGAAATTCAATCTTCTTTTCTTACTTTACTTCTTCACTTTTCTAAATACTTATTACTTCTCTAAACATACTCACAAAACTAAATTCTATCTTCTTTTCTAACTTTACTTCTTCAATTTTACAAATACTTATTACTTCTCAAAGCATACTCCTTAATACTGAAATTCTATCTTCTTTTCTTACTTTACTTCTTCAATTTTACAAATACTTATTACTTCTCAAAGCATACTCCTTAAAACTGAAATTCTATCTTCTTTTCTTACTTTGATTCTTCACTTTCCTAAATACTTATTACTTCTCAAAGCATACTCCTTAAAACTGAAATTCAATCTTCTTTTCTTACTTTACTTCTTCACTTTTCTAAATACTTATTACTTCTCTAAACATACAACTTAATACTGAAATTCTATCTTCTTTTCTTACTTTACTTCTTCACTTTCCTAAATGCTTATTACTTCTCAAAGCATACTCCTTAATACTGAAATTCTATCTTCTTTTCTTACTTTACTTCTTCACTTTTCTAAATACTTATTACTTCTCTAAACATACTCTTTAAAACTGAAACTCTATCTTCTTTTCCTTTTTCTTCTTCACTTTTCTAAATACTTATTACTTCTCAAAGAATACTCTTTAAAACTGAAATTCTATCTTCTTTTCCTTTTTCTTCTTCACTTTTCTAAATACTTATTACTTCTCAAAGAATACTCTTTAAAACTGAAACTCTATCTTCTTTTCTTACTTTGATTCTTCACTTTCCTAAATACTTATTACTTCTCAAAACATACTCCTTAAAACTGAAATTCTATCTTCTTTTCCTTTTTCTTCTTCACTTTTCTAAATACTTATTACTTCTCAAAGAATACTCATAAAACTGAAATTCTTTCTTCTTTTCTTACTTTGCTTCTTCACTTTTCAAAAATACTTATTACTTCTCAAAGCATACTCACAAAACTAAATTCTATCTTCTTTTCTTACTTTAATTCTTCACTTTTCTAAATACTTATTACTTCTCAAAGCATACTCCTTAAAACTGAAATTCAATCTTCTTTTCTTACTTTACTTCTTCACTTTTCTAAATACTTATTACTTCTCAAAGCATACTCCTTAAACTGAAATTCTATCTTCTTTTCTTATATTACTTCTTCACTTTTCTAAATACTTATTACTTCTCTAAACATACAACTTAAAACTGAAATTCTATCTTCTTTTCTTACTTTACTTCTTCACTTTTCTAAATGCTTATTACTTCTCTAAACATACTACTTAAAACTGAAATTCTATCTTCTTTTCCTTTTTCTTCTTCACTTTTCTAAATACTTATTACTTCTCTA
Source organism: Loxodes magnus (assembly GCA_946699065.1). Classification (NCBI taxonomy): domain Eukaryota; phylum Ciliophora; class Karyorelictea; order Loxodida; family Loxodidae; genus Loxodes; species Loxodes magnus. Next base: position 34,109 of record CAMPDV010000356.1, on the reverse strand, counting down.
AACATACTACTTAAAACTGAAATTCTATCTTCTTTTCTTACTTTACTTCTTCACTTTCCTAAATACTTATTACTTCTCAAAGAATACTCTTTAAAACTGAAACTCTATCTTCTTTTCCTTTTTCTTCTTCACTTTTCTAAATACTTATTACTTCTCAAAGAATACTCATAAAACTGAAATTCTTTCTTCTTTTCTTACTTTGATTCTTCACTTTCCTAAATACTTATTACTTCTCTAAACATACTGCTTAAAACTGAAATTCTATCTTCTTTTCTTACTTTAATTCTTCACTTTTCTAAATACTTATTACTTCTCAAAGCATACTCCTTAAAACTGAAATTCTATCTTCTTTTCCTTTTTCTTCTTCACTTTTCTAAATACTTATTACTTCTCTAAACATACTCTTTAAAACTGAAATTCTATCTTCTTTTCTTACTTTAATTCTTCACTTTCCTAAATACTTATTACTTCTCAAAGCATACTCCTTAATACTGAAATTCTATCTTCTTTTCTTACTTTGATTCTTCACTTTTCTAAATACTTATTACTTCTCAAAGCATACTCCTTAAAACTGAAATTCTATCTTCTTTTCTTACTTTGATTCTTCACTTTCCTAAATACTTATTACTTCTCAAAGCATACTCCTTAATACTGAAATTCAATCTTCTTTTCTTACTTTACTTCTTCACTTTTCTAAATACTTATTACTTCTCTAAACATACTCACAAAACTAAAATCTATCTTCTTTTCTAACTTTACTTCTTCAATTTTACAAATACTTATTACTTCTCAAAGCATACTCCTTAATACTGAAATTCTATCTTCTTTTCTTACTTTACTTCTTCACTTTCCTAAATACTTATTACTTCTCAAAGCATACTCCTTAAAACTGAAATTCTATCTTCTTTTCTTACTTTGATTCTTCACTTTCCTAAATACTTATTACTTCTCAAAGCATACTCCTTAAAACTGAAATTCAATCTTCTTTTCTTACTTTACTTCTTCACTTTTCTAAATACTTATTACTTCTCTAAACATACAACTTAATACTGAAATTCTATCTTCTTTTCTTACTTTACTTCTTCAATTTTACAAATACTTATTACTTCTCAAAGCATACTCCTTAATACTGAAATTCTATCTTCTTTTCTTACTTTACTTCTTCACTTTTCTAAATACTTATTACTTCTCTAAACATACTCTTTAAAACTGAAACTCTATCTTCTTTTCCTTTTTCTTCTTCACTTTTCTAAATACTTATTACTTCTCAAAGAATACTCTTTAAAACTGAAATTCTATCTTCTTTTCCTTTTTCTTCTTCACTTTTCTAAATACTTATTACTTCTCAAAGAATACTCTTTAAAACTGAAACTCTATCTTCTTTTCTTACTTTGATTCTTCACTTTTCTAAATACTTATTACTTCTCAAAGAATACTCTTTAAAACTGAAATTCTATCTTCTTTTCCTTTTTCTTCTTCACTTTCCTAAATACTTATTACTTCTCAAAGAATACTCATAAAACTGAAATTCTTTCTTCTTTTCCTTTTTCTTCTTCACTTTTCTAAATACTTATTACTTCTCAAAGAATACTCTTTAAAACTGAAACTCTATCTTCTTTTCTTACTTTGATTCTTCACTTTTCTAAATACTTATTACTTCTCAAAGAATACTCTTTAAAACTGAAATTTTATCTTCTTTTCCTTTTTCTTCTTCACTTTTCTAAATACTTATTACTTCTCAAAGAATACTCTTTAAAACTGAAATTCTATCTTCTTTTCCTTTTTCTTCTTCACTTTTCTAAATACTTATTACTTCTCAAAGAATACTCTTTAAAACTGAAACTCTATCTTCTTTTCTTACTTTGATTCTTCACTTTTCTAAATACTTATTACTTCTCAAAGCATACTCCTTAATACTGAAATTCTATCTTCTTTTCTTACTTTACTTCTTCACTTTTCTAAATACTTATTACTTCTCTAAACATACTCTTTAAAACTGAAACTCTATCTTCTTTTCCTTTTTCTTCTTCACTTTTCTAAATACTTATTACTTCTCAAAGAATACTCTTTAAAACTGAAACTCTATCTTCTTTTCCTTTTTCTTCTTCACTTTTCTAAATACTTATTACTTCTCAAAGAATACTCTTTAAAACTGAAATTCTATCTTCTTTTCCTTTTTCTTCTTCACTTTTCTAAATACTTATTACTTCTCAAAGAATACTCATAAAACTGAAATTCTTTCTTCTTTTCTTACTTTGCTTCTTCACTTTTCAAAAATACTTATTACTTCTCAAAGCATACTCACAAAACTAAATTCTATCTTCTTTTCTTACTTTAATTCTTCACTTTTCTAAATACTTATTACTTCTCAAAGCATACTCCTTAAAACTGAAATTCTATCTTCTTTTCTTACTTTAATTCTTCACTTTCCAAATACTTAATACTTCTCTAAACATACAACTTAATACTGAAATTCTATCTTCTTTTCTTACTTTACTTCTTCAATTTTACAAATACTTATTACTTCTCAAAGCATACTCCTTAATACTGAAATTCTATCTTCTTTTCTTACTTTGATTCTTCACTTTCCTAAATACTTATTACTTCTCTAAACATACTCTTTAAAACTGAAACTCTATCTTCTTTTCCTTTTTCTTCTTCACTTTTCTAAATACTTATTACTTCTCAAAGCATACTCCTTAAACTGAAATTCTATCTTCTTTTCTTACTTTACTTCTTCACTTTTCTAAATACTTATTACTTCTCTAAACATACTCTTTAAAACTGAAACTCTATCTTCTTTTCCTTTTTCTTCTTCACTTTTCTAAATACTTATTACTTCTCAAAGAATACTCTTTAAAACTGAAACTCTATCTTCTTTTCCTTTTTCTTCTTCACTTTTCTAAATACTTATTACTTCTCAAAGAATACTCTTTAAAACTGAAATTCTATCTTCTTTTCCTTTTTCTTCTTCACTTTTCTAAATACTTATTACTTCTCAAAGAATACTCATAAAACTGAAATTCTTTCTTCTTTTCTTACTTTGCTTCTTCACTTTTCAAAAATACTTATTACTTCTCAAAGCATACTCACAAAACTAAATTCTATCTTCTTTTCTTACTTTAATTCTTCACTTTTCTAAATACTTATTACTTCTCAAAGCATACTCCTTAAAACTGAAATTCAATCTTCTTTTCTTACTTTACTTCTTCACTTTTCTAAATACTTATTACTTCTCTAAACATACAACTTAATACTGAAATTCTATCTTCTTTTCTTACTTTACTTCTTCACTTTTCTAAATACTTATTACTTCTCAAAGAATACTCATAAAACTGAAATTCTTTCTTCTTTTCTTACTTTGCTTCTTCACTTTTCAAAAATACTTATTACTTCTCAAAGCATACTCACAAAACTAAATTCTATCTTCTTTTCTTACTTTAATTCTTCACTTTTCTAAATACTTATTACTTCTCAAAGCATACTCCTTAAAACTGAAATTCTATCTTCTTTTCCTTTTTCTTCTTCACTTTTCTAAATACTTATTACTTCTCTAAACATACTGCTTAAAACTGAAATTCTATCTTCTTTTCTTACTTTGATTCTTCACTTTCCTAAATACTTATTACTTCTCTAAACATACTACTTAAAACTGAAATTCTATCTTCTTTTCTTACCTTACTTCTTCACTTTCCTAAATACTTATTACTTCTCAAAGCATACTCCTTAAACTGAAATTCTATCTTCTTTTCTTATATTACTTCTTCACTTTTCTAAATACTTATTACTTCTCTAAACATACAACTTAAAACTGAAACTCTATCTTCTTTTCTTACTTTACTTCTTCACTTTTCTAAATACTTATTACTTCTCTAAACATACTACTTAAAACTGAAATTCTATCTTCTTTTCTTACTTTGATTCTTCACTTTTCTAAATACTTATTACTTCTCAAAGCATACTCCTTAAACTGAAATTCTATCTTCTTTTCTTATATTACTTCTTCACTTTTCTAAATACTTATTACTTCTCTAAACATACAACTTAAAACTGAAACTCTATCTTCTTTTCTTACTTTACTTCTTCACTTTTCTAAATACTTATTACACCTCTAAACATACTGCTTAAAACTGAAATTCTATCTTCTTTTCTTACCTTACTTCTTCACTTTCCTAAATACTTATTACTTCTCAAAGCATACTCCTTAAACTGAAATTCTATCTTCTTTTCTTACTTTAATTATTCACTTTTATAAATACTAATTACTTCTCTAAACATACTCTTTAAAACTGAAATTCTATCTTCTTTTCTTACTTTGATTCTTCACTTTCCTAAATACTTATTACTTCTCTAAACATACTACTTGAAACTGAAATTCTATCTTCTTTTCTTACCTTACTTCTTCACTTTCCTAAATGCTTATTACTTCTCAAAGCATACTCCTTAAACTGAAATTCTATCTTCTTTTCTTATATTACTTCTTCACTTTTCTAAATACTTATTACTTCTCAAAGCATTCTCTTTAAAACTTAAATTCTATCTTCTTTTCTTACTTTACTTCTTCACTTTTCTAAATGCTTATTACTTCTCTAAACATACTCCTTAAAACTGAAATTAATTCTTCTTTTCTTACTTTGATTCTTGACTTTTCTAAATGCTTATTACTTCTCAAAGAATACTCCTTAAAACTGAAATTCTATTTTCTTTTCTTATTTTACTTCTTCACTTTTCTAAATACTTATTACTTCTCAAAGCATACTCTTTAAAACTGAAATTCTATCTTCTTTTCTAACTTTACTTCTTCAATTTTACAAATACTTATTACTTCTCAAAGCATACTCCTTAATACTGAAATTCTATCTTCTTTTCTTACTTTACTTCTTCACTTTCCTAAATACTTATTACTTCTCAAAGCATACTCCTTAAAACTGAAATTCTATCTTCTTTTCTTACTTTGATTCTTCACTTTCCTAAATACTTATTACTTCTCAAAGCATACTCCTTAAAACTGAAATTCAATCTTCTTTTCTTACTTTACTTCTTCACTTTTCTAAATACTTATTACTTCTCTAAACATTCAACTTAATACTGAAATTCTATCTTCTTTTCTTACTTTACTTCTTCAATTTTACAAATACTTATTACTTCTCAAAGCATACTCCTTAAACTGAAATTCTATCTTCTTTTCTTATATTACTTCTTCACTTTTCTAAATACTTATTACTTCTCTAAACATACTCTTTAAAACTGAAACTCTATCTTCTTTTCTTACTTTAATTATTCACTTTTATAAATACTTATTACTTCTCTAAACATACTCACAAAACTAAATTCTATCTTCTTATCTTATATTACTTCTTCACTTTCCTAAATACTTATTACTTCTCAAAGCATTCTCTTTAAAACTTAAACTCTATCTTCTTTTTTTACTTTACTTCTTCACTTTTCTAAATACTTATTACTTCTCAAAGAATACTCTTTAAAACTGAAATTCTATCTTCTTTTCTTACTTTACTTCTTCACTTTTCTAAATATTTATTACTTCTCTAAACATACTCTTTAAAACTGAAATTCTATCTTCTTTTCTTACTTTGATTCTTCACTTTCCTAAATACTTATTACTTCTCTAAACATACTCTTTAAAACTGAAATTCTATCTTCTTTTCTTACCTTACTTCTTCACTTTCCTAAATGCTTATTACTTCTCAAAGCATACTCCTTAAACTGAAATTCTATCTTCTTTTCTTACTTTTATTATTCACTTTCCTAAATACTTATTACTTCTCTAAACATACTCTTTAAAACTGAAACTCTATCTTCTTTTCCTTCTTTACTTCTTCACTTTTCTAAATGCTTATTACTTCTCAAAGAATACTCCTTAAAACTGAAATTCTATCTTCTTTTTTCACTTTACTTCTTCACTTTTCTAAATACTTATTACTTCTCAAAGAATACTCTTTAAAACTGAAATTCAATCTTCTTTTCTTACTTTACTTCTTCACTTTTCTAAATACTTATTACTTCTCAAAGAATACTCTTTAAAACTGAAATTCTATCTTCTTTTCTTACTTTACTTCTTCACTTTTCTAAATACTTATTACTTCTCTAAACATACTCTTTAAAACTGAAATTCTATCTTCTTTTCTTACCTTACTTCTTCACTTTACTAAATGCTTATTACTTCTCAAAGCATACTCCTTAAAACTGAAATTCTATCTTCTTTTCTTACTTTACTTCTTCACTTTTCTAAATACTTATTACTTCTCTAAACATTCAACTTAATACTGAAATTCTATCTTCTTTTCTTACTTTGATTCTTCACTTTCCTAAATACTTATTACTTCTCAAAGCATACTCCTTAAACTGAAATTCTATCTTCTTTTCTTATATTACTTCTTCACTTTTCTAAATACTTATTACTTCTCTAAACATACTACTTGAAACTGAAATTCTATCTTCTTTTCTTACCTTACTTCTTCACTTTCCTAAATGCTTATTACTTCTCAAAGCATACTCCTTAAACTGAAATTCTATCTTCTTTTCTTACTTTAATTATTCACTTTTCTAAATGCTTATTACTTCTCAAAGAATACTCCTTAAAACTGAAATTCTATCTTCTTTTTTTACTTTACTTCTTCACTTTTCTAAATACTTATTACTTCTCAAAGAATACTCCTTAAAACTGAAATTCTATCTTCTTTTTTTACTTTACTTCTTCACTTTTCTAAATACTTATTACTTCTCTAAACATACTCTTTAAAACTGAAATTCTATCTTCTTTTCTTACTTTACTTCTTCACTTTTCTAAATACTTATTACTTCTCTAAACATACTCTTTAAAACTGAAATTCTATCTTCTTTTCTTACTTTGATTCTTCACTTTCCTAAATACTTATTACTTCTCTAAACATACTACTTGAAACTGAAATTCTATCTTCTTTTCTTACCTTACTTCTTCACTTTCCTAAATGCTTATTACTTCTCAAAGCATACTCCTTAAACTGAAATTCTATCTTCTTTTCTTACTTTAATTATTCACTTTTCTAAATACTTATTACTTCTCTAAACATACTACTTGAAACTGAAATTCTATCTTCTTTTCTTACCTTACTTCTTCACTTTCCTAAATACTTATTACTTCTCAAAGCATACTCCTTAAAACTGAAATTCAATCTTCTTTTCTTACTTTGATTCTTCACTTTCCTAAATACTTATTACTGCTCTAAACATACTCTTTAAAACTGAAATTCTATCTTCTTTTCTTACTTTTATTATTCACTTTCCTAAATACTTATTACTTCTCTAAACATACTCTTTAAAACTGAAATTCTATCTTCTTTTCTTACCTTACTTCTTCACTTTACTAAATGCTTATTACTTCTCAAAGCATACTCCTTAAACTGAAATTCTATCTTCTTTTCTTACTTTGATTCTTCACTTTCCTAAATACTTATTACTTCTCTAAACATACTCTTTAAAACTGAAACTCTATCTTCTTTTCTTACTTTGATTCTTCACTTTTCTAAATGCTTATTACTTCTCAAAGAATACTCCTTAAAACTGAAATTCTATCTTCTTTTTTTACTTTACTTCTTCACTTTTCTAAATACTTATTACTTCTCAAAGAATACTCCTTAAAACTGAAATTCTATCTTCTTTTCTTACTTTACTTCTTCACTTTTCTAAATACTTATTACTTCTCTAAACATACTCTTTAAAACTGAAACTCTATCTTTTTTTCCTTCTTTACTTCTTCACTTTTCTAAATACTTATTACTTCTCAAAGCATACTCCTTAAAACTGAAATTCTATCTTCTTTTCTTACTTTACTTCTTCACTTTTCTAAATACTTATTACTTCTCGAAACATACTACTTAAAACTGAAACTCTATCTTCTTCTCTTATATTACTTCTTCACTTTCCTAAATACTTATTAATTCTCAAAGAATATACTTAAAACTGAAATTCTTTCTTCTTTTCTTACTTTACTTCTTCACTTTTCTAAATACTTATTACTTCTCTAAACATACAACTTAATACTGAAATTCTATCTTCTTTTCTTACTTTACTTCTTCAATTTTACAAATACTTATTACTTCTCAAAGCATACTCCTTAATACTGAAATTCTATCTTCTTTTCTTACTTTACTTCTTCACTTTTCTAAATACTTATTACTTCTCTAAACATACTCTTTAAAACTGAAACTCTATCTTCTTTTCCTTTTTCTTCTTCACTTTTCTAAATACTTATTACTTCTCAAAGAATACTCTTTAAAACTGAAATTCTATCTTCTTTTCCTTTTTCTTCTTCACTTTTCTAAATACTTATTACTTCTCAAAGAATACTCTTTAAAACTGAAACTCTATCTTCTTTTCTTACTTTGATTCTTCACTTTTCTAAATACTTATTACTTCTCAAAGCATACTCCTTAAAACTGAAATTCTATCTTCTTTTCCTTTTTCTTCTTCACTTTTCTAAATACTTATTACTTCTCAAAGCATACTCCTTAAACTGAAATTCTATCTTCTTTTCTTATATTACTTCTTCACTTTTCTAAATACTTATTACTTCTCTAAACATACAACTTAATACTGAAATTCTATCTTCTTTTCTAACTTTACTTCTTCAATTTTACAAATACTTATTACTTCTCAAAGCATACTCCTTAATACTGAAATTCTATCTTCTTTTCTTACTTTACTTCTTCACTTTCCTAAATACTTATTACTTCTCAAAGCATACTCCTTAAAACTGAAATTCTATCTTCTTTTCTTACTTTGATTCTTCACTTTCCTAAATACTTATTACTTCTCAAAGCATACTCCTTAAAACTGAAATTCAATCTTCTTTTCTTACTTTACTTCTTCACTTTTCTAAATACTTATTACTTCTCTAAACATTCTCCTTAAAACTGAAATTCTATCTTCTTTTCTTACTTTAATTATTCACTTTTCTAAATACTTATTACTTCTCAAAGCATACTCCTTAAAACTGAAATTCTATCTTCTTTTCTTACTTTAATTATTCACTTTTCTAAATACTTATTACTTCTCTAAACATACTCTTTAAAACTGAAACTCTATCTTCTTTTCTTACTTTAATTATTCACTTTTATAAATACTTATTACTTCTCTAAACATACTCACAAAACTAAATTCTATCTTCTTATCTTATATTACTTCTTCACTTTCCTAAATACTTATTACTTCTCAAAGCATTCTCTTTAAAACTTAAACTCTATCTTCTTTTTTTACTTTACTTCTTCACTTTTCTAAATACTTATTACTTCTCAAAGAATACTCTTTAAAACTGAAATTCTATCTTCTTTTCTTACTTTACTTCTTCACTTTTCTAAATACTTATTACTTCTCTAAACATACTCTTTAAAACTGAAATTCTATCTTCTTTTCTTACTTTGATTCTTCACTTTCCTAAATACATATTACTTCTCTAAACATACTCTTTAAAACTGAAATTCTATCTTCTTTTCTTACCTTACTTCTTCACTTTCCTAAATGCTTATTACTTCTCAAAGCATACTCCTTAAACTGAAATTCTATCTTCTTTTCTTACTTTTATTATTCACTTTCCTAAATACTTATTACTTCTCTAAACATACTCTTTAAAACTGAAACTCTATCTTCTTTTCCTTCTTTACTTCTTCACTTTTCTAAATGCTTATTACTTCTCAAAGAATACTCCTTAAAACTGAAATTCTATCTTCTTTTTTTACTTTACTTCTTCACTTTTCTAAATACTTATTACTTCTCTAAACATACTCTTTAAAACTGAAATTCTATCTTCTTTTCTTACTTTACTTCTTCACTTTTCTAAATACTTATTACTTCTCTAAACATACTCTTTAAAACTGAAATTCTATCTTCTTTTCTTACTTTACTTCTTCACTTTTCTAAATACTTATTACTTCTCTAAACATACTCTTTAAAACTGAAATTCTATCTTCTTTTCTTACTTTTATTATTCACTTTCCTAAATACTTATTACTTCTCTAAACATACTCTTTAAAACTGAAATTCTATCTTCTTTTCTTACCTTACTTCTTCACTTTACTAAATGCTTATTACTTCTCTAAACATACTCTTTAAAACTGAAACTCTATCTTTTTTTCCTTCTTTACTTCTTCACTTTTCTAAATACTTATTACTTCTCAAAGCATACTCCTTAAAACTGAAATTCTATCTTCTTTTCTTACTTTACTTCTTCACTTTTCTAAATACTTATTACTTCTCTAAACATACTACTTAAAACTGAAATTCTATCTTCTTTTCTTACTTTGATTCTTCACTTTCCTAAATACTTATTACTTCTCTAAACATACTACTTAAAACTGAAATTCTATCTTCTTTTCTTACCTTACTTCTTCACTTTCCTAAATACTTATTACTTCTCTAAACATACTCTTTAAAACTGAAATTCTATCTTCTTTTCTTACTTTGATTCTTCACTTTCCTAAATACTTATTACTTCTCTAAACATACTCTTTAAAACTGAAACTCTATCTTCTTTTCCTTCTTTACTTCTTCACTTTTCTAAATACTTATTACTTCTCAAAGAATACTCTTTAAAACTGAAATTCTATCTTCTTTTCTTACTTTACTTCTTCACTTTTCTAAATACTTATTACTTCTCAAAGCATACTCCTTAAACTGAAATTCTATCTTCTTTTCTTATATTACTTCTTCACTTTTCTAAATACTTATTACTTCTCAAAGCATACTACTTGAAACTAAATTCTATCTTCTTTTTTTACTTTACTTCTTCACTTTTCTAAATACTTATTACTTCTCAAAGCATACTCCTTAAAACTGAAATTCTATCTTCTTTTCTTATATTACTTCTTCACTTTTCTAAATACTTATTACTTCTCTAAACATACAACTTAAAACTGAAACTCTATCTTCTTTTCTTACCTTACTTCTTCACTTTCCTAAATGCTTATTACTTCTCAAAGCATACTCCTTAAAACTGAAATTCAATCTTCTTTTCTTACTTTGATTCTTCACTTTCCTAAATACTTATTACTGCTCTAAACATACTCTTTAAAACTGAAATTCTATCTTCTTTTCTTACCTTACTTCTTCACTTTCCTAAATGCTTATTACTTCTCAAAGCATACTCCTTAAACTGAAATTCTATCTTCTTTTCTTACTTTTATTATTCACTTTCCTAAATACTTATTACTTCTCTAAACATACTCTTTAAAACTGAAATTCTATCTTCTTTTCTTACCTTACTTCTTCACTTTACTAAATGCTTATTACTTCTCAAAGCATACTCCTTAAACTGAAATTCTATCTTCTTTTCTTACTTTGATTCTTCACTTTTCTAAATACTTATTACTTCTCTAAACATACAACTTAAAACTGAAATTCTATCTTCTTTTCTTACTTTACTTCTTCACTTTTCTAAATGCTTATTACTTCTCAAAGAATACTCCTTAAAACTGAAATTCTATCTTCTTTTCTTACTTTACTTCTTCACTTTTCTAAATACTTATTACTTCTCAAAGAATACTCCTTAAAACTGAAATTCTATCTTCTTTTCTTACTTTACTTCTTCACTTTTCTAAATACTTATTACTTCTCTAAACATACTCTTTAAAACTGAAACTCTATCTTTTTTTCCTTCTTTACTTCTTCACTTTTCTAAATACTTATTACTTCTCAAAGCATACTCCTTAAAACTGAAATTCTATCTTCTTTTCTTACTTTACTTCTTCACTTTTCTAAATACTTATTACTTCTCGAAACATACTACTTAAAACTGAAACTCTATCTTCTTCTCTTATATTACTTCTTCACTTTCCTAAATACTTATTAATTCTCAAAGAATATACTTAAAACTGAAATTCTTTCTTCTTTTCTTACTTTACTTCTTCACTTTTCTAAATACTTATTACTTCTCTAAACATACAACTTAATACTGAAATTCTATCTTCTTTTCTTACTTTACTTCTTCAATTTTACAAATACTTATTACTTCTCAAAGCATACTCCTTAATACTGAAATTCTATCTTCTTTTCTTACTTTACTTCTTCACTTTTCTAAATACTTATTACTTCTCTAAACATACTCTTTAAAACTGAAACTCTATCTTCTTTTCCTTTTTCTTCTTCACTTTTCTAAATACTTATTACTTCTCAAAGAATACTCTTTAAAACTGAAATTCTATCTTCTTTTCCTTTTTCTTCTTCACTTTTCTAAATACTTATTACTTCTCAAAGAATACTCTTTAAAACTGAAACTCTATCTTCTTTTCTTACTTTGATTCTTCACTTTTCTAAATACTTATTACTTCTCAAAGCATACTCCTTAAAACTGAAATTCTATCTTCTTTTCCTTTTTCTTCTTCACTTTTCTAAATACTTATTACTTCTCAAAGCATACTCCTTAAACTGAAATTCTATCTTCTTTTCTTATATTACTTCTTCACTTTTCTAAATACTTATTACTTCTCTAAACATACAACTTAATACTGAAATTCTATCTTCTTTTCTAACTTTACTTCTTCAATTTTACAAATACTTATTACTTCTCAAAGCATACTCCTTAAACTGAAATTCTATCTTCTTTTCTTACTTTACTTCTTCACTTTTCTAAATACTTATTACTTCTCAAAGCATACTCCTTAAAACTGAAATTCTATCTTCTTTTCTTACTTTGATTCTTCACTTTTCTAAATACTTATTACTTCTCAAAGCATACTCCTTAAAACTGAAATTCAATCTTCTTTTCTTACTTTACTTCTTCACTTTTCTAAATACTTATTACTTCTCTAAACATTCTCCTTAAAACTGAAATTCTATCTTCTTTTCTTACTTTAATTATTCACTTTTCTAAATACTTATTACTTCTCAAAGCATACTCCTTAAAACTGAAATTCTATCTTCTTTTCTTACTTTAATTATTCACTTTTCTAAATACTTATTACTTCTCTAAACATACTCTTTAAAACTGAAACTCTATCTTCTTTTCTTACTTTAATTATTCACTTTTATAAATACTTATTACTTCTCTAAACATACTCACAAAACTAAATTCTATCTTCTTATCTTATATTACTTCTTCACTTTTCTAAATACTTATTACTTCTCAAAGCATTCTCTTTAAAACTGAAATTCTATCTTCTTTTCTTACCTTACTTCTTCACTTTCCTAAATACTTATTACTTCTCAAAGCATACTCCTTAAACTGAAATTCTATCTTCTTTTCTTACTTTAATTATTCACTTTTATAAATACTAATTACTTCTCTAAACATACTCTTTAAAACTGAAATTCTATCTTCTTTTCTTACTTTGATTCTTCACTTTCCTAAATACTTATTACTTCTCTAAACATACTACTTGAAACTGAAATTCTATCTTCTTTTCTTACCTTACTTCTTCACTTTCCTAAATGCTTATTACTTCTCAAAGCATACTCCTTAAACTGAAATTCTATCTTCTTTTCTTACTTTTATTATTCACTTTCCTAAATACTTATTACTTCTCTAAACATACTCTTTAAAACTGAAACTCTATCTTCTTTTCCTTCTTTACTTCTTCACTTTTCTAAATACTTATTACACCTCTAAACATACTCCTTAAAACTGAAATTCTATCTTCTTTTTTCACTTTACTTCTTCACTTTTCTAAATACTTATTACTTCTCTAAACATACTCTTTAAAACTGAAATTCTATCTTCTTTTCTTACTTTGATTCTTCACTTTCCTAAATACTTATTACTTCTCTAAACATACTACTTGAAACTGAAATTCTATCTTCTTTTCTTACTTTAATTATTCACTTTCCTAAATACTTATTACTTCTCTAAACATACTCTTTAAAACTGAAATTCTATCTTCTTTTCTTATATTACTTCTTCACTTTTCTAAATACTTATTACTTCTCAAAGCATACTCCTTAAACTGAAATTCTATCTTCTTTTCTTACTTTAATTATTCACTTTTCTAAATACTTATTACTTCTCTAAACATACTCTTTAAAACTGAAACTCTATCTTTTTTTCCTTCTTTACTTCTTCACTTTTCTAAATACTTATTACTTCTCAAAGCATACTCCTTAAAACTGAAATTCTATCTTCTTTTCTTACTTTACTTCTTCACTTTTCTAAATACTTATTACTTCTCTAAACATACTACTTAAAACTGAAATTCTATCTTCTTTTCTTACTTTGATTCTTCACTTTCCTAAATACTTATTACTTCTCTAAACATACTACTTAAAACTGAAATTCTATCTTCTTTTCTTACCTTACTTCTTCACTTTCCTAAATACTTATTACTTCTCTAAACATACTCTTTAAAACTGAAATTCTATCTTCTTTTCTTACTTTGATTCTTCACTTTCCTAAATACTTATTACTTCTCTAAACATACTCTTTAAAACTGAAACTCTATCTTCTTTTCCTTCTTTACTTCTTCACTTTTCTAAATACTTATTACTTCTCAAAGAATACTCTTTAAAACTGAAATTCTATCTTCTTTTCTTACTTTACTTCTTCACTTTTCTAAATACTTATTACTTCTCAAAGCATACTCCTTAAACTGAAATTCTATCTTCTTTTCTTATATTACTTCTTCACTTTTCTAAATACTTATTACTTCTCAAAGCATACTACTTGAAACTAAATTCTATCTTCTTTTTTTACTTTACTTCTTCACTTTTCTAAATACTTATTACTTCTCAAAGCATACTCCTTAAAACTGAAATTCTATCTTCTTTTCTTATATTACTTCTTCACTTTTCTAAATACTTATTACTTCTCTAAACATACAACTTAAAACTGAAACTCTATCTTCTTTTCCTTCTTTACTTCTTCACTTTTCTAAATACTTATTACTTCTCTAAACATACTCTTTAAAACTGAAATTCTATCTTCTTTTCTTACCTTACTTCTTCACTTTCCTAAATACTTATTACTTCTCTAAACATACTCTTTAAAACTGAAACTCTATCTTCTTTTCCTTCTTTACTTCTTGACTTTCCTAAATACTTATTACTTCTCAAAGCATACTCCTTAAACTGAAATTCTATCTTCTTTTCTTACTTTAATTATTCACTTTTCTAAATACTTATTACTTCTCAAAGCATACTCTTTAAAACTGAAACTCTATCTTCTTTTCCTTCTTTACTTCTTGACTTTCCTAAATACTTATTACTTCTCTAAACATACTCTTTAAAACTGAAATTCTATCTTCTTTTCTTACTTTGATTCTTCACTTTCCTAAATACTTATTACTTCTCTAAACATACTACTTAAAACTGAAATTCTATCTTCTTTTCTTACTTTTATTATTCACTTTTCTAAATACTTATTACTTCTCAAAGCATACTCCTTAAACTGAAATTCTATCTTCTTTTCTTACTTTAATTATTCACTTTTCTAAATACTTATTACTTCTCTAAACATACTCTTTAAAACTGAAATTCTATCTTCTTTTCTTATATTACTTCTTCACTTTTCTAAATACTTATTACTTCTCAAAGCATACTCCTTAAAACTGAAATTCTATCTTCTTTTCTTACTTTACTTCTTCACTTTTCTAAATACTTATTACTTCTCTAAACATACTACTTAAAACTGAAATTCTATCTTCTTTTCTTACTTTGATTCTTCACTTTCCTAAATACTTATTACTTCTCTAAACATACTACTTGAAACTGAAATTCTATCTTCTTTTCTTACTTTAATTATTCACTTTTCTAAATACTTATTACTTCTCAAAGAATACTCTTTAAAACTGAAATTCTATCTTCTTTTCTTACTTTACTTCTTCACTTTTCTAAATACTTATTACTTCTCTAAACATACTCTTTAAAACTGAAATTCTATCTTCTTTTCTTACTTTGATTCTTCACTTTTCTAAATACTTATTACTTCTCAAAGCATACTACTTGAAACTAAATTCTATCTTCTTTTTTTACTTTACTTCTTCACTTTTCTAAATACTTATTACTTCTCAAAGCATACTCCTTAAAACTGAAATTCTATCTTCTTTTCTTATATTACTTCTTCACTTTTCTAAATACTTATTACTTCTCTAAACATACAACTTAAAACTGAAACTCTATCTTCTTTTCCTTCTTTACTTCTTCACTTTTCTAAATACTTATTACTTCTCTAAACATACTGCTTAAAACTGAAATTCTATCTTCTTTTCTTACTTTGATTCTTCACTTTCCTAAATACTTATTACTTCTCTAAACATACTCTTTAAAACTGAAACTCTATCTTCTTTTCCTTCTTTATTTCTTCACTTTTCTAAATACTTATTACTTCTCAAAGCATACTCCTTAAACTGAAATTCTATCTTCTTTTCTTACTTTAATTATTCACTTTTCTAAATACTTATTACTTCTCTAAACATACTCTTTAAAACTGAAACTCTATCTTTTTTTCCTTCTTTACTTCTTCACTTTTCTAAATACTTATTACTTCTCAAAGCATACTCCTTAAACTGAAATTCTATCTTCTTTTCTTACTTTACTTCTTCACTTTTCTAAATACTTATTACTTCTCTAAACATACTACTTGAAACTGAAATTCTATCTTCTTTTCTTACTTTGATTCTTCACTTTCCTAAATACTTATTACTTCTCTAAACATACTACTTAAAACTGAAATTCTATCTTCTTTTCTTACTTTGATTCTTCACTTTCCTAAATACTTATTACTTCTCAAAGAATACTCCTTAAAACTGAAATTCTATCTTCTTTTCTTACTTTAATTATTCACTTTTCTAAATACTTATTACTTCTCAAAGCATACTCCTTAAAACTGAAATTCTATCTTCTTTTCTTACTTTAATTATTCACTTTTCTAAATACTTATTACTTCTCTAAACATACTCTTTAAAACTGAAACTCTATCTTCTTTTCCTTCTTTACTTCTTCACTTTTCTAAATACTTATTACTTCTCAAAGCATACTCCTTAAACTGAAATTCTATCTTCTTTTCTTACTTTACTTCTTCACTTTTCTAAATACTTATTACTTCTCAAAGCATACTCCTTAAAACTGAAATTCTATCTTCTTTTCTTATATTACTTCTTCACTTTTCTAAATACTTATTACTTCTCTAAACATACAACTTAAAACTGAAACTCTATCTTCTTTTCCTTCTTTACTTCTTCACTTTTCTAAATACTTATTACTTCTCTAAACATACTGCTTAAAACTGAAATTCTATCTTCTTTTCTTACTTTGATTATTCACTTTTCTAAATACTTATTACTTCTCAAAGAATACTCTTTAAAACTGAAATTCTATCTTCTTTTCTTACTTTACTTCTTCACTTTTCTAAATACTTATTACTTCTCTAAACATACTCTTTAAAACTGAAATTCTATCTTCTTTTCTTACTTTGATTCTTCACTTTCCTAAATACTTATTACTTCTCTAAACATACTACTTGAAACTGAAATTCTATCTTCTTTTCTTACTTTAATTATTCACTTTTCTAAATACTTATTACTTCTCTAAACATACTCTTTAAAACTGAAACTCTATCTTTTTTTCCTTCTTTACTTCTTCACTTTTCTAAATACTTATTACTTCTCAAAGCATACTCCTTAAACTGAAATTCTATCTTCTTTTCTTACTTTACTTCTTCACTTTTCTAAATACTTATTACTTCTCTAAACATACTACTTAAAACTGAAATTCTATCTTCTTTTCTTACTTTGATTCTTCACTTTCCTAAATACTTATTACTTCTCTAAACATACTACTTAAAACTGAAATTCTATCTTCTTTTCTTACTTTGATTCTTCACTTTCCTAAATACTTATTACTTCTCAAAGAATACTCCTTAAAACTGAAATTCTATCTTCTTTTCTTACTTTAATTATTCACTTTTCTAAATACTTATTACTTCTCAAAGCATACTCCTTAAACTGAAATTCTATCTTCTTTTCTTACTTTGATTCTTCACTTTCCTAAATACTTATTACTTCTCTAAACATACTACTTGAAACTGAAATTCTATCTTCTTTTCTTACTTTAATTATTCACTTTTCTAAATACTTATTACTTCTCAAAGAATACTCTTTAAAACTGAAATTCTATCTTCTTTTCTTACTTTACTTCTTCACTTTTCTAAATACTTATTACTTCTCTAAACATACTCTTTAAAACTGAAATTCTATCTTCTTTTCTTACTTTGATTCTTCACTTTCCTAAATACTTATTACTTCTCTAAACATACTACTTGAAACTGAAATTCTATCTTCTTTTCTTACTTTAATTATTCACTTTCCTAAATACTTATTACTTCTCTAAACATACTCTTTAAAACTGAAATTCTATCTTCTTTTCTTATATTACTTCTTCACTTTTCTAAATACTTATTACTTCTCAAAGCATACTCCTTAAACTGAAATTCTATCTTCTTTTCTTACTTTAATTATTCACTTTTCTAAATACTTATTACTTCTCTAAACATACTCTTTAAAACTGAAATTCTATCTTCTTTTCTTACTTTGATTCTTCACTTTTCTAAATACTTATTACTTCTCAAAGCATACTCCTTAAACTGAAATTCTATCTTCTTTTCTTACTTTAATTATTCACTTTTCTAAATACTTATTACTTCTCTAAACATACTCTTTAAAACTGAAATTCTATCTTCTTTTCCTTCTTTACTTCTTCACTTTTCTAAATACTTATTACTTCTCAAAGCATACTCCTTAAAACTGAAATTCTATCTTCTTTTCTTACTTTACTTCTTCACTTTTCTAAATACTTATTACTTCTCTAAACATACTACTTAAAACTGAAATTCTATCTTCTTTTCTTACTTTGATTCTTCACTTTCCTAAATACTTATTACTTCTCTAAACATACTACTTAAAACTGAAATTCTATCTTCTTTTCTTACCTTACTTCTTCACTTTCCTAAATACTTATTACTTCTCTAAACATACTCTTTAAAACTGAAATTCTATCTTCTTTTCTTACTTTGATTCTTCACTTTCCTAAATACTTATTACTTCTCTAAACATACTCTTTAAAACTGAAACTCTATCTTCTTTTCCTTCTTTACTTCTTCACTTTTCTAAATACTTATTACTTCTCAAAGCATACTCCTTAAACTGAAATTCTATCTTCTTTTCTTACTTTAATTATTCACTTTTCTAAATACTTATTACTTCTCTAAACATACTCTTTAAAACTGAAACTCTATCTTTTTTTCCTTCTTTACTTCTTCACTTTTCTAAATACTTATTACTTCTCAAAGCATACTCCTTAAACTGAAATTCTATCTTCTTTTCTTACTTTACTTCTTCACTTTTCTAAATACTTATTACTTCTCTAAACATACTACTTAAAACTGAAATTCTATCTTCTTTTCTTACTTTGATTCTTCACTTTCCTAAATACTTATTACTTCTCTAAACATACTACTTAAAACTGAAATTCTATCTTCTTTTCTTACCTTACTTCTTCACTTTTCTAAATACTTATTACTTCTCTAAACATACTACTTAAAACTGAAATTCTATCTTCTTTTCTTACTTTGATTCTTCACTTTCCTAAATACTTATTACTTCTCTAAACATACTACTTAAAACTGAAATTCTATCTTCTTTTCTTACCTTACTTCTTCACTTTCCTAAATACTTATTACTTCTCTAAACATACTCTTTAAAACTGAAATTCTATCTTCTTTTCTTACTTTGATTCTTCACTTTCCTAAATACTTATTACTTCTCTAAACATACTACTTAAAACTGAAATTCTATCTTCTTTTCTTACTTTTATTATTCACTTTTCTAAATACTTATTACTTCTCAAAGCATACTCCTTAAACTGAAATTCTATCTTCTTTTCTTACTTTAATTATTCACTTTTCTAAATACTTATTACTTCTCAAAGCATACTACTTGAAACTAAATTCTATCTTCTTTTCTTATATTACTTCTTCACTTTTCTAAATGCTTATTACTTCTCAAAGCATACTCCTTAAAACTGAAATTCTATCTTCTTTTCTTACCTTACTTCTTCACTTTCCTAAATGCTTATTACTTCTCAAAGCATACTCCTTAAAACTGAAATTCTATCTTCTTTTCTTACTTTACTTCTTCACTTTCCTAAATACTTATTACTTCTCAAAGCATACTCCTTAAACTGAAATTCTATCTTCTTTTCTTACTTTAATTATTCACTTTTCTAAATACTTATTACTTCTCTAAACATACTCTTTAAAACTGAAACTCTATCTTTTTTCCTTCTTTACTTCTTCACTTTTCTAAATACTTATTACTTCTCAAAGCATACTCCTTAAAACTGAAATTCTATCTTCTTTTCTTACTTTACTTCTTCACTTTTCTAAATACTTATTACTTCTCTAAACATACTACTTAAAACTGAAATTCTATCTTCTTTTCTTACTTTGATTCTTCACTTTCCTAAATACTTATTACTTCTCTAAACATACTACTTAAAACTGAAATTCTATCTTCTTTTCTTACCTTACTTCTTCACTTTCCTAAATACTTATTACTTCTCTAAACATACTCTTTAAAACTGAAATTCTATCTTCTTTTCTTACTTTGATTCTTCACTTTCCTAAATACTTATTACTTCTCAAAGAATACTCCTTAAAACTGAAATTCTATCTTCTTTTCTTACTTTAATTATTCACTTTTCTAAATACTTATTACTTCTCAAAGAATACTCTTTAAAACTGAAATTCTATCTTCTTTTCTTACTTTACTTCTTCACTTTTCTAAATACTTATTACTTCTCAAAGCATACTCCTTAAACTGAAATTCTATCTTCTTTTCTTACTTTGATTCTTCACTTTTCTAAATACTTATTACTTCTCAAAGCATACTCCTTAAACTGAAATTCTATCTTCTTTTCTTACTTTAATTATTCACTTTTCTAAATACTTATTACTTCTCTAAACATACTCTTTAAAACTGAAACTCTATCTTTTTTTCCTTCTTTACTTCTTCACTTTTCTAAATACTTATTACTTCTCAAAGCATACTCCTTAAAACTGAAATTCTATCTTCTTTTCTTACTTTACTTCTTCACTTTTCTAAATACTTATTACTTCTCTAAACATACTACTTAAAACTGAAATTCTATCTTCTTTTCTTACTTTGATTCTTCACTTTCCTAAATACTTATTACTTCTCTAAACATACTACTTAAAACTGAAATTCTATCTTCTTTTCTTACCTTACTTCTTCACTTTCCTAAATACTTATTACTTCTCTAAACATACTCTTTAAAACTGAAATTCTATCTTCTTTTCTTACTTTGATTCTTCACTTTCCTAAATACTTATTACTTCTCTAAACATACTACTTGAAACTGAAATTCTATCTTCTTTTCTTACTTTAATTATTCACTTTTCTAAATACTTATTACTTCTCAAAGAATACTCTTTAAAACTGAAATTCTATCTTCTTTTCTTACTTTACTTCTTCACTTTTCTAAATACTTATTACTTCTCTAAACATACTCTTTAAAACTGAAATTCTATCTTCTTTTCTTACTTTGATTCTTCACTTTCCTAAATACTTATTACTTCTCTAAACATACTACTTGAAACTGAAATTCTATCTTCTTTTCTTACTTTAATTATTCACTTTCCTAAATACTTATTACTTCTCTAAACATACTCTTTAAAACTGAAATTCTATCTTCTTTTCTTATATTACTTCTTCACTTTTCTAAATACTTATTACTTCTCAAAGCATACTCCTTAAACTGAAATTCTATCTTCTTTTCTTACTTTAATTATTCACTTTTCTAAATACTTATTACTTCTCTAAACATACTCTTTAAAACTGAAACTCTATCTTTTTTTCCTTCTTTACTTCTTCACTTTTCTAAATACTTATTACTTCTCAAAGCATACTCCTTAAAACTGAAATTCTATCTTCTTTTCTTACTTTACTTCTTCACTTTTCTAAATACTTATTACTTCTCTAAACATACTACTTAAAACTGAAATTCTATCTTCTTTTCTTACTTTGATTCTTCACTTTCCTAAATACTTATTACTTCTCTAAACATACTACTTAAAACTGAAATTCTATCTTCTTTTCTTACCTTACTTCTTCACTTTCCTAAATACTTATTACTTCTCTAAACATACTCTTTAAAACTGAAATTCTATCTTCTTTTCTTACTTTGATTCTTCACTTTCCTAAATACTTATTACTTCTCTAAACATACTACTTAAAACTGAAATTCTATCTTCTTTTCTTACTTTTATTATTCACTTTTCTAAATACTTATTACTTCTCAAAGCATACTCCTTAAACTGAAATTCTATCTTCTTTTCTTACTTTAATTATTCACTTTTCTAAATACTTATTACTTCTCTAAACATACTCTTTAAAACTGAAATTCTATCTTCTTTTCTTATATTACTTCTTCACTTTTCTAAATACTTATTACTTCTCAAAGCATACTCCTTAAAACTGAAATTCTATCTTCTTTTCTTACTTTACTTCTTCACTTTTCTAAATACTTATTACTTCTCTAAACATACTACTTAAAACTGAAATTCTATCTTCTTTTCTTACTTTGATTCTTCACTTTCCTAAATACTTATTACTTCTCTAAACATACTACTTAAAACTGAAATTCTATCTTCTTTTCTTACCTTACTTCTTCACTTTCCTAAATACTTATTACTTCTCTAAACATACTCTTTAAAACTGAAATTCTATCTTCTTTTCTTACTTTGATTCTTCACTTTCCTAAATACTTATTACTTCTCTAAACATACTACTTAAAACTGAAATTCTATCTTCTTTTCTTACTTTTATTATTCACTTTTCTAAATACTTATTACTTCTCAAAGCATACTCCTTAAACTGAAATTCTATCTTCTTTTCTTACTTTAATTATTCACTTTTCTAAATACTTATTACTTCTCAAAGCATACTACTTGAAACTAAATTCTATCTTCTTTTCTTATATTACTTCTTCACTTTTCTAAATGCTTATTACTTCTCAAAGCATACTCCTTAAAACTGAAATTCTATCTTCTTTTCTTACCTTACTTCTTCACTTTCCTAAATGCTTATTACTTCTCAAAGCATACTCCTTAAAACTGAAATTCTATCTTCTTTTCTTACTTTACTTCTTCACTTTCCTAAATACTTATTACTTCTCAAAGCATACTCCTTAAAACTGAAATTCTATCTTCTTTTCTTACTTTGATTCTTCACTTTCCTAAATACTTATTACTTCTCTAAACATACTACTTAAAACTGAAATTCTTTCTTCTTTTCTTACTTTACTTCTTCACTTTTCTAAATACTTATTACTTCTCAAAGCATACTACTTGAAACTGAAATTCTATCTTCTTTTCTTATATTACTTCTTCACTTTTCTAAATGCTTATTACTTCTCAAAGCATACTCCTTAAAACTGAAATTCTATCTTCTTTTTTTACTTTACTTCTTCACTTTTCTAAATACTTATTACTTCTCAAAGAATACTCCTTAAAACTGAAATTCTATCTTCTTTTCTTACTTTACTTCTTCACTTTCCTAAATACTTATTACTTCTCTAAACATACTCTTTAAAACTGAAATTCTATCTTCTTTTCTTACTTTACTTCTTCACTTTTCTAAATACTTATTACTTCTCAAAGAATACTCTTTAAAACTGAAATTCTATCTTCTTTTCTTACTTTACTTCTTCACTTTTCTAAATACTTATTACTTCTCTAAACATACTCTTTAAAACTGAAATTCTATCTTCTTTTCTTACTTTGATTCTTCACTTTCCTAAATACTTATTACTTCTTTAAGCATACTACTTAAAACTGAAATTCTATCTTCTTTTCTTACCTTACTTCTTCACTTTCCTAAATACTTATTACTTCTCTAAACATACTACTTAAAACTGAAACTCTATCTTCTTCTCTTACTTTAATTCTTCACTTTCCTAAATACTTATTACTTCTCTAAACATACTCACAAAACTAAATTCTATCTTTTTTTCTTTCTTTACTTCTTCACTTTCCTAAATACTTATTACTTCTCAAAGCATACTCCTTAAAACTGAAATTCTATCTTCTTTTCTTACTTTACTTCTTCACTTTCCTAAATACTTATTACTTCTCAAAGCATACTCCTTAAAACTGAAATTCTATCTTCTTTTCTTACTTTGATTCTTCACTTTTCTAAATACTTATTACTTCTCTAAACATACAACTTAAAACTGAAACTCTATCTTCTTTTCTTACTTTACTTCTTCACTTTTCTAAATACTTATTACACCTCTAAACATACTGCTTAAAACTGAAATTCTATCTTCTTTTCTTACTTTGATTCTTCACTTTCCTAAATACTTATTACTTCTCTAAACATACTCCTTAAACTGAAATTCTATCTTCTTTTCTTATATTACTTCTTCACTTTTCTAAATACTTATTACTTCTCTAAACATACAACTTAAAACTGAAACTCTATCTTCTTTTCTTACTTTACTTCTTCACTTTTCTAAATACTTATTACACCTCTAAACATACTGCTTAAAACTGAAATTCTATCTTCTTTTCTTACCTTACTTCTTCACTTTCCTAAATACTTATTACTTCTCAAAGCATACTCCTTAAACTGAAATTCTATCTTCTTTTCTTACTTTAATTATTCACTTTTCTAAATACTTATTACTTCTCTAAACATACTCCTTAAAACTGAAATTCTATCTTCTTTTCTTACTTTACTTCTTCACTTTTCTAAATACTTATTACTTCTCTAAACATACTACTTGAAACTGAAATTCTATCTTCTTTTCTTACTTTGATTCTTCACTTTCCTAAATACTTATTACTTCTCAAAGCATACTCCTTAAACTGAAATTCTATCTTTTTTTCTTATATTACTTCTTCACTTTTCTAAATACTTATTACTTCTCAAAGCATTCTCTTTAAAACTTAAACTCTATCTTCTTTTCTTACTTTAATTATTCACTTTTATAAATACTTATTACTTCTCAAAGAATACTCTTTAAAACTGAAATTCTATCTTCTTTTCTTACTTTACTTCTTCACTTTTCTAAATACTTATTACTTCTCAAAGCATACTCCTTAAACTGAAATTCTATCTTCTTTTCTTACTTTAATTATTCACTTTTATAAATACTTATTACTTCTCTAAACATACTCCTTAAAACTGAAATTCTATCTTCTTTTCTTACTTTACTTCTTCACTTTCCTAAATACTTATTACTTCTCTAAACATACTACTTGAAACTGAAATTCTATCTTCTTTTCTTACTTTAATTATTCACTTTTCTAAATACTTATTACTTCTCAAAGAATACTCTTTAAAACTGAAATTCTATCTTCTTTTCTTACTTTACTTCTTCACTTTTCTAAATACTTATTACTTCTCTAAACATACTCTTTAAAACTGAAATTCTATCTTCTTTTCTTACTTTGATTCTTCACTTTCCTAAATACTTATTACTTCTCTAAACATACTACTTGAAACTGAAATTCTATCTTCTTTTCTTACTTTAATTATTCACTTTCCTAAATACTTATTACTTCTCTAAACATACTCTTTAAAACTGAAATTCTATCTTCTTTTCTTATATTACTTCTTCACTTTTCTAAATACTTATTACTTCTCTAAACATACTACTTAAAACTGAAATTCTATCTTCTTTTCTTACTTTAATTATTCACTTTTCTAAATACTTATTACTTCTCTAAACATACTCTTTAAAACTGAAACTCTATCTTTTTTTCCTTCTTTACTTCTTCACTTTTCTAAATACTTATTACTTCTCAAAGCATACTCCTTAAAACTGAAATTCTATCTTCTTTTCTTACTTTACTTCTTCACTTTTCTAAATACTTATTACTTCTCTAAACATACTACTTAAAACTGAAATTCTATCTTCTTTTCTTACTTTGATTCTTCACTTTCCTAAATACTTATTACTTCTCTAAACATACTACTTAAAACTGAAATTCTATCTTCTTTTCTTACCTTACTTCTTCACTTTCCTAAATACTTATTACTTCTCTAAACATACTCTTTAAAACTGAAATTCTATCTTCTTTTCTTACTTTGATTCTTCACTTTCCTAAATACTTATTACTTCTCTAAACATACTCTTTAAAACTGAAACTCTATCTTCTTTTCCTTCTTTACTTCTTCACTTTTCTAAATACTTATTACTTCTCAAAGCATACTCCTTAAACTGAAATTCTATCTTCTTTTCTTACTTTAATTATTCACTTTTCTAAATACTTATTACTTCTCTAAACATACTCTTTAAAACTGAAACTCTATCTTTTTTTCCTTCTTTACTTCTTCACTTTTCTAAATACTTATTACTTCTCAAAGCATACTCCTTAAACTGAAATTCTATCTTCTTTTCTTACTTTACTTCTTCACTTTTCTAAATACTTATTACTTCTCTAAACATACTACTTAAAACTGAAATTCTATCTTCTTTTCTTACTTTGATTCTTCACTTTCCTAAATACTTATTACTTCTCTAAACATACTACTTAAAACTGAAATTCTATCTTCTTTTCTTACCTTACTTCTTCACTTTCCTAAATACTTATTACTTCTCTAAACATACTCTTTAAAACTGAAATTCTATCTTCTTTTCTTACTTTGATTCTTCACTTTCCTAAATACTTATTACTTCTCAAAGAATACTCCTTAAAACTGAAATTCTATCTTCTTTTCTTACTTTAATTATTCACTTTTCTAAATACTTATTACTTCTCAAAGAATACTCTTTAAAACTGAAATTCTATCTTCTTTTCTTACTTTACTTCTTCACTTTTCTAAATACTTATTACTTCTCAAAGCATACTCCTTAAACTGAAATTCTATCTTCTTTTCTTACTTTGATTCTTCACTTTTCTAAATACTTATTACTTCTCAAAGCATACTACTTGAAACTAAATTCTATCTTCTTTTTTTACTTTACTTCTTCACTTTTCTAAATACTTATTACTTCTCAAAGCATACTCCTTAAAACTGAAATTCTATCTTCTTTTCTTATATTACTTCTTCACTTTTCTAAATACTTATTACTTCTCTAAACATACAACTTAAAACTGAAACTCTATCTTCTTTTCCTTCTTTACTTCTTCACTTTTCTAAATACTTATTACTTCTCTAAACATACTCTTTAAAACTGAAATTCTATCTTCTTTTCTTACCTTACTTCTTCACTTTCCTAAATACTTATTACTTCTCTAAACATACTCTTTAAAACTGAAACTCTATCTTCTTTTCCTTCTTTACTTCTTGACTTTCCTAAATACTTATTACTTCTCAAAGCATACTCCTTAAACTGAAATTCTATCTTCTTTTCTTACTTTAATTATTCACTTTTCTAAATACTTATTACTTCTCTAAACATACTCTTTAAAACTGAAACTCTATCTTTTTTTCCTTCTTTACTTCTTCACTTTTCTAAATACTTATTACTTCTCAAAGCATACTCCTTAAACTGAAATTCTATCTTCTTTTCTTACTTTACTTCTTCACTTTTCTAAATACTTATTACTTCTCTAAACATACTACTTAAAACTGAAATTCTATCTTCTTTTCTTACTTTGATTCTTCACTTTCCTAAATACTTATTACTTCTCTAAACATACTACTTAAAACTGAAATTCTATCTTCTTTTCTTACCTTACTTCTTCACTTTCCTAAATACTTATTACTTCTCTAAACATACTCTTTAAAACTGAAATTCTATCTTCTTTTCTTACTTTGATTCTTCACTTTCCTAAATACTTATTACTTCTCTAAACATACTACTTGAAACTGAAATTCTATCTTCTTTTCTTACTTTAATTATTCACTTTTCTAAATACTTATTACTTCTCAAAGAATACTCTTTAAAACTGAAATTCTATCTTCTTTTCTTACTTTACTTCTTCACTTTTCTAAATACTTATTACTTCTCTAAACATACTCTTTAAAACTGAAATTCTATCTTCTTTTCTTACTTTGATTCTTCACTTTCCTAAATACTTATTACTTCTCTAAACATACTACTTGAAACTGAAATTCTATCTTCTTTTCTTACTTTAATTATTCACTTTCCTAAATACTTATTACTTCTCTAAACATACTCTTTAAAACTGAAATTCTATCTTCTTTTCTTATATTACTTCTTCACTTTTCTAAATACTTATTACTTCTCAAAGCATACTCCTTAAACTGAAATTCTATCTTCTTTTCTTACTTTAATTATTCACTTTTCTAAATACTTATTACTTCTCTAAACATACTCTTTAAAACTGAAACTCTATCTTTTTTCCTTCTTTACTTCTTCACTTTTCTAAATACTTATTACTTCTCAAAGCATACTCCTTAAAACTGAAATTCTATCTTCTTTTCTTACTTTACTTCTTCACTTTTCTAAATACTTATTACTTCTCTAAACATACTACTTAAAACTGAAATTCTATCTTCTTTTCTTACTTTGATTCTTCACTTTCCTAAATACTTATTACTTCTCTAAACATACTACTTAAAACTGAAATTCTATCTTCTTTTCTTACCTTACTTCTTCACTTTCCTAAATACTTATTACTTCTCTAAACATACTCTTTAAAACTGAAATTCTATCTTCTTTTCTTACTTTGATTCTTCACTTTCCTAAATACTTATTACTTCTCTAAACATACTACTTAAAACTGAAATTCTATCTTCTTTTCTTACTTTAATTATTCACTTTTCTAAATACTTATTACTTCTCAAAGCATACTCCTTAAACTGAAATTCTATCTTCTTTTCTTACTTTAATTATTCACTTTTCTAAATACTTATTACTTCTCAAAGCATACTACTTGAAACTAAATTCTATCTTCTTTTCTTATATTACTTCTTCACTTTTCTAAATGCTTATTACTTCTCAAAGCATACTCCTTAAAACTGAAATTCTATCTTCTTTTCTTACCTTACTTCTTCACTTTCCTAAATGCTTATTACTTCTCAAAGCATACTCCTTAAAACTGAAATTCTATCTTCTTTTCTTACTTTACTTCTTCACTTTCCTAAATACTTATTACTTCTCAAAGCATACTCCTTAAAACTGAAATTCTATCTTCTTTTCTTACTTTGATTCTTCACTTTCCTAAATACTTATTACTTCTCTAAACATACTACTTAAAACTGAAATTCTTTCTTCTTTTCTTACTTTACTTCTTCACTTTTCTAAATACTTATTACTTCTCTAAACATACTCTTTAAAACTGAAATTCTATCTTCTTTTCTTACTTTACTTCTTCACTTTTCTAAATGCTTATTACTTCTCAAAGCATACTCCTTAAAACTGAAATTCTATCTTCTTTTTTTACTTTACTTCTTCACTTTTCTAAATACTTATTACTTCTCTAAACATACTACTTAAAACTGAAATTCTATCTTCTTTTCTTACTTTGATTCTTCACTTTCCTAAATACTTATTACTTCTCTAAACATACTACTTAAAACTGAAATTCTATCTTCTTTTCTTACTTTACTTCTTCACTTTTCTAAATACTTATTACTTCTCAAAGAATACTCTTTAAAACTGAAATTCTATCTTCTTTTCTTACTTTACTTCTTCACTTTTCTAAATACTTATTACTTCTCTAAACATACTCTTTAAAACTGAAATTCTATCTTCTTTTCTTACTTTGATTCTTCACTTTCCTAAATACTTATTACTTCTTTAAACATACTACTTAAAACTGAAACTCTATCTTCTTTTCCTTTTTCTTCTTCACTTTCCTAAATGCTTATTACTTCTCTAAACATACTACTTAAAACTGAAACTCTATCTTCTTCTCTTACTTTAATTCTTCACTTTCCTAAATACTTATTACTTCTCTAAACATACTCACAAAACTAAATTCTATCTTTTTTTCTTTCTTTACTTCTTCACTTTCCTAAATACTTATTACTTCTCTAAACATACTACTTGAAACACAATTCTATCTTCTTTTTTTACTTTACTTCTTCACTTTTCTAAATACTTATTACTTCTCAAAGCATACTCCTTAAAACTGAAATTCTATCTTCTTTTCTTATATTACTTCTTCACTTTTCTAAATACTTATTACTTCTCTAAACATACAACTTAAAACTGAAACTCTATCTTCTTTTCTTACTTTACTTCTTCACTTTCCTAAATACTTATTACACCTCTAAACATACTGCTTAAAACTGAAATTCTATCTTCTTTTCTTACTTTGATTCTTCACTTTCCTAAATACTTATTACTTCTCTAAACATACTCCTTAAACTGAAATTCTATCTTCTTTTCTTATATTACTTCTTCACTTTTCTAAATACTTATTACTTCTCTAAACATACAACTTAAAACTGAAACTCTATCTTCTTTTCTTACTTTACTTCTTCACTTTTCTAAATACTTATTACACCTCTAAACATACTGCTTAAAACTGAAATTCTATCTTCTTTTCTTACCTTACTTCTTCACTTTCCTAAATACTTATTACTTCTCAAAGCATACTCCTTAAACTGAAATTCTATCTTCTTTTCTTACTTTAATTATTCACTTTTCTAAATACTTATTACTTCTCTAAACATACTCCTTAAAACTGAAATTCTATCTTCTTTTCTTACTTTACTTCTTCACTTTCCTAAATACTTATTACTTCTCTAAACATACTACTTGAAACTGAAATTCTATCTTCTTTTCTTACTTTAATTATTCACTTTTCTAAATACTTATTACTTCTCAAAGCATACTCCTTAAACTGAAATTCTATCTTTTTTTCTTATATTACTTCTTCACTTTTCTAAATACTTATTACTTCTCAAAGCATTCTCTTTAAAACTTAAACTCTATCTTCTTTTCTTACTTTAATTATTCACTTTTATAAATACTTATTACTTCTCAAAGAATACTCTTTAAAACTGAAATTCTATCTTCTTTTCTTACTTTACTTCTTCACTTTTCTAAATACTTATTACTTCTCAAAGCATACTCCTTAAACTGAAATTCTATCTTCTTTTCTTACTTTAATTATTCACTTTTATAAATACTTATTACTTCTCTAAACATACTCCTTAAAACTGAAATTCTATCTTCTTTTCTTACTTTACTTCTTCACTTTCCTAAATACTTATTACTTCTCTAAACATACTCACAAAACTAAATTCTATCTTCTTTTCTTATATTACTTCTTCACTTTTCTAAATACTTATTACTTCTCAAAGCATACTCCTTAAAACTGAAATTCTATCTTCTTTTCTTACTTTACTTCTTCACTTTTCTAAATACTTATTACTTCTCTAAACATACTCTTTAAAACTGAAATTCTAACTTCTTTTCTTACTTTGATTCTTCACTTTCCTAAATACTTATTACTTCTCTAAACATACTACTTAAAACTGAAATACTATCTTCTTTTCTTACCTTACTTCTTCACTTTCCTAAATACTTATTACTTCTCTAAACATACTCTTTAAAACTGAAATTCTATCTTCTTTTCTTACCTTACTTCTTCACTTTCCTAAATACTTATTACTTCTCAAAGAATACTCCTTAAAACTGAAATTCTATCTTTTTTTTTTACTTTACTTCTTCACTTTTCTAAATACTTATTACTTCTCAAAGAATACTCTTTAAAACTGAAATTCTATCTTCTTTTCTTACTTTACTTCTTCACTTTTCTAAATACTTATTACTTCTCAAAGCATACTCCTTAAAACTGAAATTCTATCTTCTTTTCTTACTTTGATTCTTCACTTTCCTAAATACTTATTACTTCTCTAAACATACTACTTGAAACTGAAATTCTATCTTCTTTTCTTACTTTGATTCTTCACTTTCCTAAATACTTATTACTTCTCTAAACATATTCTTTAAAACTGAAATTCTATCTTCTTTTCTTACTTTGATTCTTCACTTTCCTAAATACTTATTACTTCTCTAAACATACTACTTAAAACTGAAATTCTATCTTCTTTTCTTACTTTGATTCTTCACTTTCCTAAATACTTATTACTTCTCAAAGCATACTCCTTAAACTGAAATTCTATCTTCTTTTCTTACTTTGATTCTTCACTTTTCTAAATACTTATTACTTCTCTAAACATACTCTTTAAAACTGAAATTCTATCTTCTTTTCTTACTTTGATTCTTCACTTTCCTAAATACTTATTACTTCTCTAAACATACTCTTTAAAACTGAAATTCTATCTTCTTTTCTTACTTTGATTCTTCACTTTCCTAAATACTTATTACTTCTCTAAACATACTACTTAAAACTGAAATTCTATCTTCTTTTCTTACTTTAATTATTCACTTTTCTAAATACTTATTACTTCTCAAAGCATACTCCTTAAAACTGAAATTCTATCTTCTTTTCTTACTTTAATTATTCACTTTTCTAAATACTTATTACTTCTCTAAACATACTACTTAAAACTGAAATTCTATCTTCTTTTCTTACCTTACTTCTTCACTTTCCTAAATACTTATTACTTCTCTAAACATACTCTTTAAAACTGAAATTCTATCTTCTTTTCTTACTTTGATTCTTCACTTTCCTAAATACTTATTACTTCTCTAAACATACTACTTGAAACTGAAATTCTATCTTCTTTTCTTACTTTGATTCTTCACTTTCCTAAATACTTATTACTTCTCTAAACATACTCTTTAAAACTGAAATTCATCTTCTTTTCTTACTTTGATTCTTGACTTTTCTAAATGCTTATTACTTCTCAAAGAATACTCCTTAAAACTGAAATTCTATTTTCTTTTCTTATTTTACTTCATCACTTTCCTAAATGCTTATTACTTCTCAAAGCATACTCCTTAAAACTGAAACTCTATCTTCTTTTCTTGCTTTACTTCTTCACTTTTCAAAATACTTATTACTTCTCAAAGCATACTCCATAAAACTGAAATTCAATCTTCTTTTCTTACTTTACTTCTTCACTTTTCTAAATACTTATTACTTCTCTAAACATACTCTTTAAAACTGAAACTCTATCTTCTTTTCTTACTTTGATTCTTCACTTTCCTAAATACTTATTACTTCTCTAAACATACTCTTTAAAACTGAAATTCATCTTCTTTTCTTACTTTGATTCTTGACTTTTCTAAATGCTTATTACTTCTCAAAGAATACTCCTTAAAACTGAAATTCTATTTTCTTTTCTTATTTTACTTCATCACTTTCCTAAATGCTTATTACTTCTCAAAGCATACTCCATAAAACTGAAATTCTATCTTCTTTTCTTGCTTTACTTCTTCACTTTTCAAAATACTTATTACTTCTCAAAGCATACTCCATAAAACTGAAATTCTATCTTTTTTTCTTTCTTTACTTCTTCACTTTCCTAAATACTTATTACTTCTCTAAACATACTCTTTAAAACTGAAACTCTATCTTCTTTTCCTTCTTTACTTCTTCACTTTTCTAAATACTTATTACTTCTCAAAGCATACTCCTTAAAACTGAAATTCTATCTTCTTTTCTTACTTTACTTCTTCACTTTTCTAAATACTTATTACTTCTCTAAACATACTCTTTAAAACTAAAATTCTATCTTCTTTTCTTACTTTACTTCTTCACTTTTCTAAATACTTATTACTTCTCTAAACATACTCCTTAAAACTGAAATTCTATCTTCTTTTCTTACTTTAATTATTCACTTTTATAAATACTTATTACTTCTCTAAACATACTCACAAAACTGAAATTCTATCTTCTTTTCTTACCTTACTTCTTCACTTTCCTAAATACTTATTACTTCTCAAAGCATACTCCTTAACTGAAATTCTGTCTTCTTTTCTTACTTTAATTATTCACTTTTCTAAATACTTATTACTTCTCAAAGAATACTCCTTAAAACTGAAATTCTATCTTCTTTTCTTACTTTAATTCTTCACTTTCCTAAATACTTATTACTTCTCAAAGCATACTCCTTAATACTGAAATTCTATCTTCTTTTCTTACTTTACTTCTTCACTTTTCTAAATACTTATTACTTCTCAAAGCATACTCCTTAAACTGAAATTCTATCTTTTTTTCTTATATTACTTCTTCACTTTTCTAAATACTTATTACTTCTCAAAGCATTCTCTTT